>CAUYUJ010017171.1:1827720-1831291 GCA_963575745.1 Prorocentrum cordatum | reverse complement strand
GAACAGGGAAGAGAGGAAGGGAGCAGAAGGAGGAGGAAGGGGTAGGGAGGGAGGGATGGGAGGATTAAAGTGCGCCTCCTCATCCTCCTCCTCCTCCTCCTTTTCCTCCTCCTGTTCGTCCTACTCGTCCTCCTTTCCCATCTCGCCTCCCTCCATTCCCAACCAAAAAATCATAACTCAGTTGGTCCCGACCGCCCATTCGGGGGTCAATGAGGGATCCCTTCGGAGTCTCTGCGAGGTCTCCTGGGTGCAGTGGGGGTGTCTAGGGAGGCCTTCGGGTCGTTGTGGAGGGGGTCCTGAGGCTATCTTGAAAGTCTGTCGGCCATCCAGGGGGGGGCGAGTTGAACCGTCTATGACGCAGCCAAACTTCGCGCCCCCTCGCCGACGCCCTGGGGAAAGGCGCCTCTCGAACAGAGGCCGCGATGCGTGGAGCGCGATGAGCTCCGCGCCCCCAGGCCAGGAATAAGCCCAGACGGAGACCGAGCACTCCGTACAGGCTGGACTTAGCCTCCGATCAAGAGAGGCTAAGTCCAGACGGAGTAAGCCCTGATGGAGACCGAACACTTCGTATGGAACTGTTCCTGTATGGACTCAGCCTCCGCCGACGAGGGGTGACCTGGGTCTATAGAGCCTCGTGAACTGGCATCTGTTGAGCGATCTTCGCTGCCGTAGGTCCACAAGGGGCCACCGGCCTGCCCTGTCGCCGCGCCGAGACACCACGAACCTACCCTGCCGACGTTACGGCCCTTACCCCTATCACCCGCCCCCTTCCCCCCTCACCCACGACTTCTCTCTCCCTATTGAACCCCCCCTCCCCATCCGCTCCTCGCCCGTGTGGCCGGCTCGTCCCGACTTGTTTTTCTGACAGCCCCCCAAGCCCAGAAGCGTTACCTGGACGCCGGCAATGGCTGAACACCTCCAACGCGTCATTTCCCTCCTCTCTCCCCCCTTTCACCCCTCCCTCTCCTCCTCCTCTTCCTCCTCCTCCTCCTCCTCCTCCTCCTCCTCCTCCTCCTCCTCCTCCCTCCTCCTCCTCCTCCTCCTCCTCCTCCTCCTCCTCCTCCTCCTCTCCTCCTCCTCCTCCTCCTCTCCCTCCCCCTCCTCCTCTCCCGCTCCTCCCCTCCTTCCTCCTCCGTCTTCCTCCTACTCCTCTTCCTCCTCCCTCCTCCTCCTCCTCCTCCTCCTCCTCCTCATCATCCTCGTCCCCTCATCCTCCTCCTCCTCCTCCTCCTCCTCCTCCTCCTCTCCTGCTCCGCCTCCCCTCCGCCTCTCTCCGCCTCCGCTCCTCCTCCTCGTCCTCGTCCTCGTCCCTCGTCCTCGTCCTCGTCCTCTTCCTCCTCCTCCTCCTCGTCCTCCTCGTCGTCCTCCTGCTCCCTCCTCCTCCTTCTCCTCCTCCTCCTCCTCCGCCTCCTCCTCCTCCTCCTCCTCCTCCTCTCTCCTCCCCTCCTCCCCCTCCCCCCCCCCCCTCGGCCCCTCCCCCTCCCCCTCCTCCTCCTACTCCTCCTCCTCCTCCTCCTCCACCTCCTCCTCCTCTTCTCCTCCTCCTCCGTCCTCCTCCTCCTCCGCCTCCCCCCGCCTCCGCCTCCTCCATCCTCCTCCACCTCCTCCTCCCCTCACCTCTGTGTTCTCCTGCCCCCCCTCGTCCTCGTCCTCGTCCTCGTCCTCGTCCTCCTCACCCTTCGCCTCCGCCTCCGCCTCCGCCTCCGCCTCCTCCTCCTCCTCCTCTTATGTGTCGTGTTTTTCTTCTTCGTATTATTATTCGTCTTCTTATCAGGATTCGCCTTCTTCTTCGTATGATTACTAATACTATTACTATTACTATTACTATTACTATTACTATTACTATTACTATTACTATTACTATTACGGTTCCGATTACTATTGCTATTACTATTACTATTACTATTACTATTACTATTACTATTACTATTACTATTACTATTACTATTACTATTATTATTATTACTATTACTATTATTATTACTATTACTATTACTATTACTATTACTATTACTATTACTATTACTATTACTATTACTATTACTATTACTATTACTATTACTATTATCATAAATATTATTAGTAATATTATTAGTAGGATTAGTATTAGTAGTATTATTAGTATTATTCTTCTTATTCTTATTATGAGTATTATTATTATTATTAGTAGTAGTAGTAGTAGTAGTAGTAGTAGTCCTCTTCTTCTTCAGCTTATTATTATTATTATTCCTAGTCCTCCTCCTCCTCCTCCTTCTACTCCTCCTCCTCCTCCTCGTCCTCCTCCTCCTCCTCCTCCTCCCCCTCCCCCCTCCCCTCCCTCCCCCTCCTCCATCTCCTCCTCCTCCTCCTCCCTCCTCCTCCTCCTCCTCCTCCTCCTTCTCCTTCCTCCTCCTCCTCCTCCTCCTCCTCCTCCTCCTCCTCTATTCCTTCTCCTTATAGATAACTCCTCCCTGTCGCACTCCGAGGCCAGATTTTTTAGGGCGGGCCAGACGTTTCGCCTGAGACTTCCTCACCACTTATGACGCTGAAGCTTAATACGTGACAACCGATTCACGGATGGAGGGCGGGTCGCTTTCAAAATGTGGCTCTGGCCTTATCGCCGCGCACATCCGATTTAAACATCTGCAAGAATTTCACGGAATGAGGGCGGGTCGTTTTCAAAATGTGGCTCTCGCTTTACGCCGCGAACATCCGCTTTCAAAATTTACAAGAGCTTCACGGATTGAGGGCGGTTCATTTTCAACATGTGGCTCTCGCCGTAGCGCCGCGCACATCCGTTTTAAACATTTGCAAGAGCTTCACGGATTGAGGGCTGGTGGCTTTCAAAATGTTGCTCTCGCCTTAGCGCCGCGTAGATCCGTTTGAAACAATTGCAAGAGCTTCACGGATTGAGGGCGGTTCCTTTTCAACATGTGGTTCTCGCCTTGGCGCCGCGCACATCCGTTAACACAAAATGCAAGATTTTCACGGATTGAGGGCGGGTTGTTTTCAAAATGTGGCTCTCGCCTTAGCGCCGCGCACATCGTTTTGAACATTTGCGAGAGCTTCACGGATTGAGGGCGGGTTGTTTACAACATGTGGGTCTCGCCTTAGCGCCGCGCACATCCATTTCAAACATTTGCAAGAGCTTCACGGATTTACAGCGGTTCCTTTTCAACATGTGGCTCTCGCCTTAGCGCCGCGGACATTCGCTTAACAAATTGCCAGAGTTTCACGGACTCCCATCAACGTACCAGAAATTGTGCTTTGAAGAATTCAGGATTATGCGTGTGCAACAGTTATGTTGATTCGCTGCGTTGAAGTCCCAAGAAAGGCGTTCTGACACGATTGTGGATCGTCAAGCCGCAGCAGTCAGGTTGATACGTGGCGTTGAAATCCCGAGAACAATGTTTTGGCACGCTACAGGGTCTTCAACCTGTTGTCTTCCAACGAGGCAGTTCCCTCAATGGAAATGATCCGTAGTAGGGGCTTATGAAGAGGGAGCTTGGAGGGAGGTTTACTTCATGACTCTTGGGTTTCCAGTGGTCCTCCTCCTCCTCCTCCTCCTCCTCCTCCTCCCCGTCCTCCCCGT
>CAUYUJ010017171.1:1795220-1825220 GCA_963575745.1 Prorocentrum cordatum | reverse complement strand
TATGTTCTGGGTGTTTCTCTTCCCCCCACTTCCCATATGTCTCCATATTTCCTTGGGAATCGACGATTCATTGTGTCAGTGTGTTTTTTTCCCCTCCTGAGATCAAACTCGACTGCATACTCCGTGCCCTTGTGGGCCCGCTCTCGTTCGCTGCGCCCCTCGCGCCCCTCTCGCCTCCCTGCTGCGCCCGCCCATCGCACTTTGTTGGCCTCGTGGCCCGAGTCGGCACTCGCTCTCTCTTCACACGAAAGCTACAGCCACGACGCTCAAGCTCGCCCAACGAAACAAAAAAAAGCTGGCGAAGGACCCGACCATATGCAATTGTGAATACCGCAAATACGAATATCGTTTTCGGTGGCACTACCTCTGGGTGGGGGAACCGCATGCGGACACCCCCACTGGGGCCTTCGGTGGAGCTCCCTATGGGGCCACGAAACGCTGTCCTGGGTGGGGGAACCGCATGCGGACACCCCCACTGGGGCCTTCGGTGGAGCGCCCTATGTGGCCACGAAACGCTGCCCTGGGTTGGGGAACCGCATGCGGACACCTCCACTGGGGCCTTCGGTGGAGCTCCCTATGGGGCTACGAAACGTGTGAGAGGTGTGCCGAGAGCAAAGGCAAGGAAAGGGAGGGGGAGGAGGGAGGACGGAGAAGGGAGGAGGGGGAGGAGGGCGGGAAGGAAGGACGGAGGAACGCGGGGCACCGTCTCTTCAAAACGAGGACCCAACACCACAGGATGGTTGGGGAAAAAGGAGCAGGGAACGGCCACATGCGGCTCACGCGAACGCCTCAGCCACGACGCTCAGGCTCGCCCCACGAGACAAGGGAGCAGGGAGCGTGGAGCGAAGGGGGGCGGCCAGCTGCAAGATCCACCCACCGCGCCCGGGACCCCGGGGCCACGGGGCCGGCCTGAGCCTGCGCGGCCTGCCGCCGCGCGATGGCAGAAGGCAGGCCGCAGGCGCCGGCAGCCTACGACGAGAAGGGGCACAATCCAAACTGCTAGCAAGGTAAGGAGGCACGGTGAGGAACGAATCAAAGCTAATCGAAACCACTAGTAAGAGAGTAAGGGCTACATCCAAAAACTTAATAGGGCCTGGGAGGGCCGACACTTTTGGAGCGGCGCGCAGCCAACGAGAGTGGCCAAGGGTGGAAGCGGAAGCAAAGGAAACGGTCTGCCGTCGCCCAGGGGGCGCGCCTGCCAAGCGGGCGGGCGGACGCGTTGGTCCGCAAGCCCTCGACAAGAGAGCCGGTGAAACAGAGCGCAGAAGTTGCTGCAGAGAACGATGGATGATGTGACAAATGAATTATGGCATTGCGCGCCCATGCCCTCACACCGAATTCTATCATCCACAAAGAAGCGCAGTCATTCAACGTCGGAAGAATGCAACAAACTCTGAGTCAGACGTGTCCCAAACGTTGTTGTCATGCGCAAGATCTTCCCATGAATGCCATTACTTCAATCTCTGCAAACATACAAAGTTCACGCTCCCATCTGGTAAAAAACGACCACGTCTGCATCGAAGCGGCCGTTGGCGACTTTCTAGGCAGTGTTTTCCACCAGGCAGCGTTTCTCCATTACATGGTGCGCTTGGTCCATCTGGTTTCATCCACTCTGGCAATACATCCAGCCCATTTCCATGTGGCCCAGCACGGCACTCCAGCCTTCCTCGCTTCGTTTTCGGCGATCTTGGCAGCCCGAGGTACCCGCGAGATGTGCTCCTCATCAGGCCCCCTGTCGGGCCCGACCATGCGTCGTAACATCGATCTCTGCGTGCTTCGAAGTTTCCTCTTCTGAACTACAATCAGCTTCCACGACTCGCAGCACCAAAGCACAACTTCAGAGACCGTCGCGTGGAAAAGTCGTAAAGTTTCTGTGCCGACGTGTTGTTCTTTCGAAAGATCATCGCAAGACTGGAAAACTTGGCCCATCCCGACCGGATTCGCGCCTCGAACTCGGTCGCAGTTTTCCCATCCAGGGTAATCATGGCACCGACCACTTTGAAACTATCGCAGCAGCTGCACACCGGGAGCGCTTCTCCAGCGAAGGTCATGCGGGTGCTGGCAGGAACTGTCTTCCCAGAGCATTGGACCATGCATTTGTCCACGTTCAAAAATGAAGCGGATTTCTACCAGCTCTGCTTTAACAGAACCAAGCATCAAAGACAGCGCTTGCCGTGATCGCGCGATTAGCGTTGTGTCATCCGCGAACGTTCCGTGGGTGAACCTGTCTTTCTCTTTCTCGTCGCTCCCAACGACAGTTCCGCATCCCTTCCGTTCCCATTCTAGCTCGAGGGTGCCGATCGTCTCCCAGAGCGCATTCGCGAAGAGCGCTGGTGACAGAGGACCCCCTTCACGGGCGCCTCGCAGTATGTCGAAATACCTGCTGCGGGTATTACTGTCCAGCTGTATGTATGCATGCTGCTGAGTGCATGGATCTTGAATCGCGTGCAAATCGTGGTCTGGAACACCCACTGCCCGCAGGCCCGCGAACACTGCCGAATTTACGATGCGGTCGAAAGCCTTTTCCAAGTCGATTGACGCCATCCAAGCAGTCTCACCCCATTCTAAACTCTTCTCCCCAACCATGCGTAAGCAATGAACTAAATCTTCACATCTATACCCACTCCGGAAGCCCAAGGGCAACAAGCTCAGCTCAGAGGAGAGCCACAAACTGAGACACGAGGGCCACTGGCAGAGCCACGAGAGCCAATGGTTGAGCTACGAGAGCCACGTGCTGAGCTACGAGGACCACCTGCCGATCTACGAGGGTCATAGCCGTCACTTCCAGGGCAGCAAGCGGAGCCGCGCGGGTCACAAGCTGGGCTACAACAGCCACAGGCAGAGCTCCCAGAGCCACCTCCAGAGCTACGGAGGCCACTAGCTGGACTATGAGTGCCACTAGCTGAGTTACAAGATGCGCTACGAGGGCCGCGAGCAGAGCTAGGAGAACCACCAGCAGAGCCACCAAGGCCACATGCTGTCCTCGGAGAGCCGGCAGCAGTGCTACGAGGGCCACCAGCTGAGCTGCGACCCCCACGCACTGAGCTACGGGAGCCACATGCAGGGCTACGGGGACCACCAGCTGAGCTACGGGAGCCAGCCGCTGTACTGGGAGGGCCACGCGACGACAAGCCCTAGGAAGGCCTGGACAACCGCGAAGCCGATCGTCATCGGAGACACGGTGGAGGGCAAGTTCGGCAGGGAATACTTCAAGAGCACGGTATCGGAAGTGGGCGTCTAGACATTGAAAACCCGCTGTGCCGGCGGCTGGGAGGATAGCGTGCCCCTCTACTGCATCCGCAGGAAACCACAAGCCGAGCCACGAGGGCCACAGGCTGAGCTACGGGAGCAGCGAGCCGGGCTAAGAACCACCAGCTGAGCCACCAGGGCCTGCAGCTGAGCCACGAGTTCCAGAACCCGAGCCGATCGGGCCACGAGCTGAGCTACGAGGGCAACCGCCTGAGTCGCGGTGCGGCAGGAGGAAGGGATCAGAACAGGGTCTGGAAGAAAGGAAGGAGGAGGGGTGGACTGCTGCTCCTCTTCCTCCCCCTCCCCCTCCCCTTCCTCCCCCTCCCCTTCCTCCCCCTCCCCTTCCTCCCCCTCATCCTCCCCCTCCTCTCCCCCTCCTCTTCCTCCTCCTCCAGTCCTCCCCCTCCTCCTCCTACTCCCGTCCTCCTCCCTCACCCCTCCCACTGCCACCTCTCCCATTTCCTCCCTCCTCCATCTCCTCCTCCTCTCTTCCTCCTCTCCTCCTCTCTCGCTCCTCCTCCTCCTCCTCCTCCTCCGCCTCCTCCTCCTCCTCCTCACCCCTCCCCTCCTACCTCCTCCTCCTCCTCCTCTCCTCCTCCTCCTCCTCCTCCTCCTCCCTTCCCTCCTCCCTTCCCTCCTCCTCCCTTCCCTCCTCCTCCTCCCTTTCCTCCGCCGGGAAAGGGGAAATACTTCTCCTTTTTGGGAGACCCTAGCGGCCATCCTACACGAAAGTGTCCACCAGATGGAGAGTGCACAGAGGGACGCGGGCGTGTGGTACGGTATGCGTTGGTTTGGCTTAGCAGCGAATGCGAGGGCCCAAACCTTACATCCTCTGATCCCTCCTCCTCTGTCCTCGTCCTCCTCGTCCATTCCTTCTCCCCCTCATCCAGGGAGGGTGCGTGGCAACCGACCCTGCGCGGCTGGAATCCCGCAGAGCATCACACGTCATGATCGCTTCTCGCGCGTCGCCCCGCAATCAGGCGATACACCGGACTCACTTCTATAGCGCTCACTTCTATAGTGCTCACTTTGAAATTGTGGTCCAGAAGGGGCCGCACATGCAGGCACATGCCGCACAGTCGCACGCACATGCCCACGCAAATATATAAAAGCCTTAACGGCATTGCCGCACATGCGCGCACATGCCACACCGTCCGACGCACACTCGAATGCACGGTCAAGCAAAACTCTGAAAGCATAGACGCACATGCCAGCAAATGCAGCAGAGATGTCGCAGGCGATAGTGGGCATTTCGCAACCCAGAGTTGCGAGGATGTCTCAGGCAAGCGTGGCCGGACCACCATGGGGCAAGGCATCACCGCACGTGCGTGCACACCGTCCGACGCACATGTGCGCCCGCGCGCTTCACCGCATGTGCGTGCATGTGCGGGCCCGCGCGGCCTCCCGAAGAGAGGTTGCACAGGCATGTGCGTGCATGTGCCGATGACAGATCTGCGATTCTCGAACACCTCCCGCAAGTGCAGGCATGTGCGCGCATGTGCGTCGGACTGTGCGTGCATGTGCGTATGATGGATACACCAAAACACAGCGCACATGCCCGGGCACGACGTGCACAGTAGGAAATCCATCCAAGAAGGGCCGCACAGGCCTGGCACATGACTGGCATATGCCGCGCACATGCGCGCACATGACAGCGCAAAAACGGCCGCACATACACCCACCCAGGGGTATAGATGTGAGTGCGGCGTAGGAGACCCAGGATCCGTGCTGTCGTCCCCCCAGGGCTATCCCAGCAGGAGGAGGAGGAGGAGGAGGAGGAGGAGGAGGAGGCGGAGGGGGAGAGAGGGAGGGAGGGAGGGAAAGAGGGAAGGGGAAGGCGCCCGATCTACTTCGCGGGTCGCGCCCCGCGGTGTGCGACGCGCCCTCGCGAGGCCGCCTTTGAGAAGGGCAGCTGTCCGGCCCGGGCTGCGACCTGCGAGGCGCGATCCCCTTCGCGCCCCCCGCGGGTGGCCTGGCCAGCCCCGCCCCTGCCGCCGCCGAGAGCTCTGCCTCCCGAGTGACGAGCGAACAGCTCACACCCATACCCATAGGAGGGTCGAAAGGAGGGGAACTGGCCATGGGTATGGGTGCGAGCTGTCGGACCCTGGGGGAAGCCCCCGCTCGAGCGGGGGCACCCATCCGACAACACGCACCCATAGCCTCCTCCGTTCCCCCCTATGGGTATGGGTGCGTGTTGTTCGATCGTCACTGAAGGGCTCAACGACTTCTGCCGTCCCTCGACTCGCCCTGGAGGGGCCACGATTCGCTCCAAACGATCCCGGCGATCTTTCTTTGGATGCACCTGGATCCTTGCCGTCGCTCGGACGTCCATTTCCCGTGCGCCTTCCGGTTTCGTGCGTGCTTTTGTTGCTCGAGGGCCCGGGATGCTCCTCCAGGGCCCCTCGCCGGGAAAACAAGGCACGCGTCCGAGCGATGCCAGGGATCAGCCGAGATCTGCCTGCACGTACCTCGATGTGTCCGGCTGCATCCCCCCACACACCGACTGCCCGACTGCCGAGGCGTCGTCAAGCCCTCGGAGGGGCCCAGCGCGTGCCCAACGTTCTGTCGGGCCTGTCCCCCTACAGGGGGATTTTCGACGAAAGAGGAAGAGTACCCCCAAAATGCCCCAAAAAGGTCAAAACATATCCAAGCAATAATCCACAGACTATGTTTGGACAGCTTTTGGACTATTTTTGGGGGGTACTTCTTTATTTCTCGTCGAAAATCCCCCTGCAGGGGGACAGGCCCGACTTCAGCCCAGCGCGGCGCCTCACCAGCCGCAGCGGCGGCCCATCGCAGCACCAGCGCGGGCCTGTGCCGGACGGCCGAGGTCGGCAGCCGAGAGGCTCGGCTCTCCCCCTGCCGCTGCTGCTGCTGCTGCTGCTGCTGCTGCTGCTGCTGCTACTGCTGCTCCTGCCCCTGCTGCTGCTCCTGCCCCTGCTGCTCCTCCTCCTCCTCCTCCTCCTCCTCCTCCTCCTCCTCCTCCTGCTGCTCCTGCATCTCCTGCTGCTCCTCCTGCTGCTGCTCCTCCTCCTCCTCCTCCTCCTGCCCTTCCTCCTGCTCCTCCTGCTGCTCCTCCTGCTGCTCCTGCAACTCGTCTTAAAAATTTGCAGCAGTGCCTCGGATCGAGGGCCGGTGGTTTTCAAACTGTGGCCAATGTCTTAGCACCGCGCACAGCCGTATTGAGACATGTGCAACAGACTGTTTCAAGGCTTCGTATGGTCGAAGTCCCAGGAATGGGGTTCTGGAGCCAGTGCGAATTGTCAGGACGCCGCAGTCACGTTGATTCGCGGTGTTGAAATCACGGGAACGGTCTTCTGGCAGGATTGAGGACTGTCAGGGCGCAACAGTTACGTTCATTCGCGGCGTTGAAGTCCCAGGAGCAGTGCACTGGTAGGACTGAGGAATTTCAGACGACTGTTTTCTTATGGCCCACTCCGCAATGAACATGGATTCCTTTTAGAACATATGAACAAGAAACTTGGAAAGAAAATTTATTGCAGCAACGACGGTGCGTCTGGGGTTTACGTGCTCGCCTTCGCGCCCTCGCGCCGCCGCCCTGATGAAAGGCGCCTCTCCAACCCAAGCCGCGATGCGCGAACCGCGAGTACATTCGCGCCACCACGGGCGACCTGGGACATGCCACTCCACCGACCCTGTCAGCATCTGCGAGGGGCTATTCTTTCCGCGACTGATCCCTCCCCTCCCCGCGAACACCTTGGGACCCCCTCCTACAGTCAAAACTGAAAGTAAGGATGTGCGATGCAGTCGATTCGTTTCCTAGGGACGCACGATAAGGATGCAAGGCCCCTGAAGGCCATGTCGACACTCTGCGAGCGAGGCGCGGCCAGCGAACGCGGCCGAGGATGGGCCGACGGGGAACGATGCAATGGTTATGTTGCATCCTCGGGGGACCTTGTCTGTCCCGTCGCGGCCCTGTCCGCGTCGAATCCGTGTCGAACCCATGTCGGACGCGTCGGATCCGTGTCGAATCCGTGTCGAATCCGCGTCGAATCCACGCCAAATCCGCGTCGAGTCCGCATCGAGCACGCGTCGGGCCCCCCAAAAAGACACCAATTTTGGGGACAGGCGAGGTCCCCCGAAGATGCAACAGAACAAGGGGTAGCCCTGGAAAGTTGCTCATCCTCACTATGCCGGTCCACCGCGAGGATGCAAGACGTTCCTTGGACGCCCATGTCGAGGCGTCCCGAGCGGGGCGGGCCGTCGACGCTGGTGCAGGACGCACCAGAGAGGCAGGGATGCGAGGGCACCCCTGCGAAGGTTGCCCATCCTGAAAAGGCGTCGCATTACGTCGAGCAAGCGCAAGGAACCGAGCCCCCCCGTGGAGCCCCGTTCCTTAGACTGTCCGCCCCGACCGAAAAAACGAACCCGCGCGTCCAAAATCGTGAGGAACACCGGGGGGGCTCACCGCCAAAAGGGTAGCGGAACGCATGCAAACCTAAGGAACGACCGAGCCCTTTTTGAAAAGTAAGTGTTCCTTACTCAAGGCTTTCACTGTAGGACCCCTCCTCGGGGCGCGCCCTTCGTCGGAGCCCCTCCCCGCCGGCTGGGAGAAGGGGCTTCAGGGGGATCGGCGCGCATGCGCGTGGGCGGGTGGGAGGGGGGAATCCACTGAGAATCTTGCAGACACTCGGGAAACGTGGGCGATCTCGGAACGACCTTGTCAATCTCAGGGCCCCATCGGGCAATGGTTTGGGGGGCATCTCGAGACAACTTCGAGCCACATGGAAGCAGTTCTGGCCACGCTCCTCACCGGGGCCTGCTTCTCCCAACTTGGGGCCACATTGTGCGAAGAGGGCAGCAAACGCGCATCGATGGGTGACGCGCTGAGGGGAGAAGGGAGACGGGGCAGGCCTTCTCAGAAAGCGGCGGGGCTTCTCATGCGCCCTCAGGCCTTCCGAGAAGCCCTCCGTGGCGTCGGAGAAGACTCAGAAAGCTTCTCAGTAGGCCGGAGGCCTCCCGAGCCTGCCGAGGAAGCCCGCTCCCCCTGTCTTCCCCCCTGGGCGCGCCGCCGATTACTGCTTCGCCCAGTCTCGGCGGAACTGGCCGTGAGGCCTCCGTCCCCTGGACCAGGGGGGGGCGGGGGCGTTCGGCATCGTGTATCTGGATCCCTGGAGGCGGAGAAGCTGTCATTCGCCTCGCCGCGACCCGCCATGACTGGTCACTGCACCAAAGCCTGTACAATCTACGGGCTTGGAAAAATGGCCGCCGTCCCGCCGATATGGCTGTCCAGACGCTGTCGGGGCCCTGCGAAGAAGCCCGGGCGACTCTGCGCAGGAGCTGCGCACGAGCCCGGGAGGCGCCTCCCAGGAGCCGCCCAGGAGCTGCGCGCGAGCCTGGGGGGCGCCGCCTGGGAGCTCGCGGCAGCGCGCTTCAACAGGTGCTGTTGACCACGCCCGGCTGGTCGCGCCCGCTACCCATCGCGCCCCGCTGCGCAGTCAAGTTCCCCTGCCGCACAGCATGCTGCAGTGCGCTGCCGAAGCCAAACGTCGATGCCTGGATCTGTACCCGACCCCTCCCAGGAGAACGCGGGAGAGGATGGCGCGGTGCGGGAGGGGAATGGGAAGAGGAGGTCTCCATCAAGGGTGACCCGCTCGTAAGCAGCAGGCGCGTCAACCCTCAAGGAGGCGCAAATCGTTCGAATCCTCTTCCTTCCTCAGAGCCAGCTCTCCTGCCTGTCCGACAGTCTGGAGCGCAGTTCGACCACGATGTCGAGGCGAATGCGGCCGTGCCGACGAAGGCCCCCCTGAGGATCTCCCCTCCAGAACTTGAACAGATTCCTCCCCCTCTCTCTCCTCCTCCTCCTCCTCTCCTCCTCCTCCCCCTCTCCTTTTCCTCCTCCCCCTTCTCCTTTTCGTCCTCCTCCTCCTCCTCCTCCTCCTCCTCCTCCTCCTCCTCCTTCTCCTCGTCCATTCCTTTTCCTTATAGATAACTCCTCCCTGTCGCACCCCGAGGCAGGTCGAAAGGGCGGGTCGGGCGTTTCGCCTGAGACTTCCTCACCACGTATGACCCTGATGCTCAAAAACTGGCAACTGTTTCACACATGGAAGGCGGGTCGCTCCCAAATAGTGGCGTTCGCCTCACCGCGAAGCACATGTTTTAACATTTGCAAGAGCTTCACGGATTGAGGGCGGGTCGTTTTCACAATGTGGCTCTCGCCTTACCGCCGCGCACATTCGTTTTCAAGCTTTCCAAGAATTTCACGGATTGAAGGCAAATCGTTTTCAAAATGTGTGTGTTTTCGCCTTCGCGCCGCGCGCATTCGTTGATCAAAACTTGCAAGAACTTCGCGGATTGAGGGCGGCTCGTTTCCTGGTTTTCGCCTTACCGCCGCGAGTAGTCGTTTGAACAGATTGCGAAGAGCTTCGCGGATTGAGGGCGGCTGGTTTTCAAACTGTGGCTCTCGCCGAAACGTCGCGCACAAGCGTTGAAACCATGTGTAAGAACTTCACGGATTGCGGGCGAGTCCTTTCCAACATGTGGTTCTCGCCTTAGCGCCGCGCACATCCATTGAATCAGATTGCAAGGGCTTCACGGATTGAGGGCGGGTCGTTTCCAAAATGTGGTTCTCGCCTTAGCGCCGCGCACACTCGTGTTAAACATTGGCAAGAATGCCACTGATTTCCATGGTTAACGTACCAGAAATGGCGTTCTGGAGCGACTCAGGACAGTCAGGGCGCAACAGTTACGTTGATTCGCGGTGTCGAAGTTCCAGGAACTGACTTCTGGCACGATCCAGGATCGCCAAGACGTAACGATGAGGTTAACTCGCGGCGTTGAAATCCTGAAAATGGTGTTTTGGCACGCTTCCAGATGTGCACACGGTTGTTCCCAGACGGGGCGATTCCCTCAACGGCAACGACCCCTATGTAGGGGCCTGCGAGGAGGGATCTTGGAGGGAGGGTGTATTTCAACATTGTTGATGAGTCTTGGGTTTACACTGGTCTTCCTCCACCCCGTCCTCCTCCTCCTCCTCCTCCTCCTCCTCCTCCTCCTCCTCCTCCTCCTCCTCCTCCTCCCACGCATCATTATCTCTGAGACAACGCGTATTACGGGCGCTGGCGTTGGGAACATTCGGCGCCGCGTTTCGAACAGGGGGGTGGGCCCCCCCCAACACTCGGCGCCGTCGATCAAAACCACGGGGGCTCCCATACCCCCAAACTCCCCCTGCCCCGACCCCCCCCTCCTCCCAAGGGGGGGGGTTCAAACCACCGAGAAAGCGTGATCCACCGCCGCTTTACTGTGGAAAATTGCCGCCTTTTTCCTCCTGGAAACCCCGGCGTCCCCCCCCCCCCCACACCCCCGAAAATTCCCCCCGCCCCCCGTCTAAACCGACCCCCCCCTCCCTCCCCCCGCTTCCCCCGCACTTCCTCCCCCTTCCAAGTCCCGTTTCCGACCTCCCGTTTTCCCCTCCCTCGCCACCCCCCCTTGCCCCTAAAACCGCTCCCCCTCCCCCCTCAAGCTCGAAAACCGGGGGGGGTCACTACCGGTTCGAACCCCCCCCCCCCTTCGAAAACCAGAGGGGGGGTCACTACCGGTTCGAACCACTGAGCTGTCCCACTGTTCCCACCACTGTCCCCACTGTCCCCACCACTGTCCCCACTGCACCTCTGTCCCATTGTCCCACCGCCGTCCTCGCCACCGCCTTCACCACTGTCCCCACCACTGTACCCTCCAATGTCCTTGTTTCCACCACATTCCCACTGTCCCCACACCACTGTCCCCCACCACCACCGTCCCCACCACTGTCCCACTGTCCCCACTGTTCCCACCATTGTCCTCACCATTGTCCCCACCACTACCGTCCCCACCGCTGTCCCACTGTCCCCACCACTGTCCCGCTGTCCCCTCACCACCTGAAGGCCCTGCGTAGTTAGTAACAGTTAGCGGAACTTCTAATTGTTATTAACGGAGTTATAACTAGTTAGGTTTGGCCAGTTTGAAGCTGTTGTTTAATGTTTATGTTATGTTTTTGCATCTCATGTAGTTGGAAATTGGGGCATCATGATTGGGCGCTTCGTCGATTTGGATCTGCTCAGGGGCCTTCAGATGTTTTTTAATCGTCCTGGGGCAAACGCGACGGTCCGCAGCGCATCATGCTAGCAACATCGCGATGTGGATTCTACTGGCCAAATGCACGTGATGTCGTTCTCTATTTTCCTGTAAATCACAGGAGCTTTCAGCGAGGTCAGAGGCATCAGAACAGGGTCTGTATCATCTAAAAAGATGTGTCTGGAAAAACCTTCAGCGGCGTTCACATGCTTAGTTGCAAGCTGCTGGACAAGCACCTGCGACTCGCCATCGTCGCATTTCACGTGAAACCACACTTGCATTGCTGCATGCATCCCGCCCGACCCCAGAAGTACGATATCACCGCGCTTGATGCGGCCGAAATCTGTCATGGCTTCGATGCTGGAGACGGCTGTCTGCGTCCCAGGGCACATGCGTTTCAACGCATTCAGCAGCTTCTGTGTTGCTTTCGTTGGGTCGACTAAGCCAGGTGAAACACGCATGGTCTTTAAATCGTGCGCGTGCTGCGCAGTGAGTTGGACCATGAGAGCCTTCTCTGGCCCCTTCTTGCACATGTGGTCTTTGGCGAAACGTTTTACGTTTTTTGTGCTTGCGTTCCTGGACAAAGCAACTGAGCGACCCATGTTTTTTCAAACATTTCTGGCAAATGGGTTGCCATATGGTGCTTATACACCCAATAGCTTTCACCATATGCGTCCTGATGGCACCGAAGATGTTTCACTATCGCTGACTCTATCTGCGCGGTCGTGACTGGAAGCCGCCGCGCCGCCGCGATGATTATGTCAACGGCATCTTGCAATGCCAGCATACTTGCGATCTGGGGGGCCACTTGATCCGATGAAGGATGCTTGGCAATTACTTGCCGAATATACCTGCACAAAACAGGCAACGCAGAGATCTCTTCTGAGGCACCTGCTTGGAGCTCACCAGTCTCCCATACAGTTGCGGCTGAGTGGTGTTTACTCGGCCACGTCCACTTCATGAAATACTCATGCAACTCCCTTGCATCACACAAACACTTGAACTGCGCATGCCCTAAAAGTGCTTTTACTTCTCTGTCGAATATACCAGACACAAAATAAATATGCATCCAGTCAAAGCAAATGAATGACGCAGGGAGATATCGCAAACCTGGGTCCAGCGCTATGTGTTCGGGGTGGAAGTTCCATCCTTTGTGCTGTGTGATGGTCGTGTACTGCCCCTCTGAAAACTCCCCCCGCTGATATTTATCCCAATCGGGTCGAAGTCGTTCCAGGATCGCGATGATTGTCGCGTCATCGTTTCTGCGTATCTTTGACGCATCCAAGCACGCGTCTGTCGCAAAGAAACCAGATACATCATAGGTCAAATAATCAAACTTTTTACTCAAGACGTTGCGACATAACGCACAGGGTTTGGAACCAGCGTGCCCTTTGTTCATGTGTAGTTCCCGCAATGCCTCTTCGTCCCCTATGACGCACGACAGCTTCGCGACGATCGTCGCGTGCGACGTTGCGTCGCCGTTCTCTGACACGTCTAATGTAACACCGCTCGTCTCAAAATTGAAACCACCAGCAGAATTAAACCAAACTTCTTTGAGGATCATCTTGATGCACTGCCCGATGCCACCTGGGATGCTTTCTATTTTTGCGCACCGCGCAGTGCTAAGCGTGAACCACGCATCTTCGTTACCCAAGGACTCGTCGAACTCAGCGAACGACCAGTAAACAGCATCACCCCCCCGATGATCTTTTCCCTTCGCCAGGGGTCTCGCGGTGAAATACCATCGAATATAAAATGATGTGCCACGGCGACGCCAGGCTGCATGGGTGCTCCTGAAGTGAGCGGCGAAACATCTCCCTGACTGGAGCGCTAGCCTTGCAGCAGGAATACAAAAATGGCCCAGGACAGCACACCCAGTTCTCGAAAGTTCTACCACTGACTAAAGGCGTGTCTATGCAACGCAAGACGTTCCCATATGCGTTCGACTCTTTGGCAATGATGTTTTCGTTTGCCCTGTATTGTGAGCTCCGTGAAATATTGTCGGGCAACCCATGGTCTCGCACATATTTTAGGACACCCGACAGAGCACGCTGTGACAGGTATGAGCCCCTGTGGAGCTCCACCAGCGCCTCATCCGCCTTGCGTTTCCTGGCGGCGGACGCGGCCATGGTTTCAGCCCAAATGGCTACAGACTCGATAACGATGCCAATGCGCATCATAGGATGCATGCGTCGCGTTATGGTAGGGGCACGCTGCATGATGCATCTGAATGCAGCGAGGCGATAGATCACAACAGAAGTGCACGTTGCATATCGATGCATATGGCATGATACGACGTCGCATCAGAAGGACATGTAGGTGCAGATTGATGCATACGAAGTGCGACGGTAGCTCGCAACAGAAAGGAGTGTTGCATATTGATGCATGCGACTTGCGATGAAAAGATCGCAACAGACTTGTGTTTTAGACATCATGGTGCAACGTCATACAAGCAAGAGAGAGTTCGTCGATGTGGCGCCGCCCACCGCCGCGCTGCAGCTGCGATGCGAGCTCCCAGCCCTGATGGTCCTCAACAACCCCCTGGTCCTCCCCCTCCCCGCGTCGAGCACCTAACACTTGGCGTCGATCCACGCCAGCGCCGCGCTCCAAGCCTCAATGCGATTCATCGTCGCATTGCGGTCGAAGCGGACGCGGCGATCTGCCCTCCCCACAACGGCCCTGAACACCTTCTGTGAAGGCTTGTAGATCACGTAGCCGCACCTGTACGGCGCGTTGCACTCGCACGTCGGCGGCTTGGGCAGCACGGCGGGCTTTGGCACGGCAGCCGCGGGTCGCCGCATGGCAGGGGGCCGCGCCTTCTTCATTGGCACAGCCCCCTCGGCGTCTTCGACGCCTGCCCCGCCCTCGGCGTCACCGACGCCTTCGCCAGCCGCGGAGGGGCGCTTCCTCGCCTTGGCGGTCTTGGCCTTCTTGGCGAGGAGCGCCCTGAGCTTCTCCTCCTCGTCGGTCAGGTCTGGCTCGGGCTCCTCATCGCGCGGCTCCTCGCGCGGCGGAAGCTTCGGCTCCTGCTGCGGCTCCTCGCGCGGCGGGAGCTTTGGCTTCGCGGGCTCCAGCTCCACGCGCGGCTGCGCAGGCGGCTCGGGCGGCCTGAGAGCCGCGGCCGCCGAGTTGGCGGAGAGCGCCGCGCACAGCGGTGCACCGAACAGGGCCTGCATGACTTGCAACTGCCCGCCAGCCGTAGGGTCTGGGGCTGTCATTGGGGGTGCTGCAGCTGCAGGCGAGGTCTTCGCCGCGTAGCGCCTGCTCGACTTCCTCACGTAGTCTGGCGCGTCCGTCTGGATCTCCTCCAAGGCGGGCCCATCGTCCTTGTCAGCTGATTTCCACCACGGCTCCGCCGACATGTCCCCGATGCGGTCGAAGTTCCACACCGTGGCGTACCCAAGCGTGGACCAACCCTTGCACGTGATGGCCTTGGAGATGGCACCCTTCACCTCTCCGAGGAGCCTGAGCCAATCGCCCCCATGCCCCTTGCCGCTGCCCCGCGCCACGAGCGCGGCCATCTTGCCCTTGGAGCTCTCGGAGAGCGTGTGGGCGCCGATCAGCTTGCACCGAGCGGCGACCAGGCGTATGCACGCCTTCTCACTCAGGTCGCCGCTCTTCAGCGATTTGATCTCGCTCGCCGTGAAGACCCTCGATGCAATGCTAATATCTTGCCATTGCTTGGATCCGCCTGGCATTGACAACATGCCTGTCTTGGTCCCGACGCTCTGGCACAAGCGTGCGATGTTCTCTTGAGTCCAAGTGTTCAGCGAGTGCTCCCTGGTTGTTTTCACCAAGGCTGTCGCCTCGTCAGTACTGATCTGTGACAGGTTGTTGATCTTCATGAGGAGGCTGTCGTACTGGTGCTGGGCCACGGCTGATGGGCACAGGCCGCATGCGATTTGTGTCGATACCCACTCTGACATGTGCTGCAGTTCCGCGCGGAGGTTCGGAACCGTCGTCATATGACGACAGTTCCGAACCTTCGCGCCTCGCGCCTCGCGATAGGTCGCGCCTCGCGAAAGATCGCGCCTCGCGATAGATCGCGATCGATCGCGATCGAGCCCAAATGGCTATGCGACGCGGGCCTGTGTGATCTATATTCGAAACGAGAACCCGACACCAACTGATGCCAACTTGCAATGCCCCACGCATCGAAGATTGGTTTCGGATGGCAGTGCGAGTCTACCACCTGCAACGGGTTGCATGCATCTTGGCATACATAGAACCGACGCGTATATGGCGATGTAAGTGTTGCCGCGTCGCGTATCCCCGCCAGCCCATCCGACTCGAACGAAGAGCGCAGACCACCTGCAGTTGTTATCATCATATGTCTCATCACATTTTCGTTAAGTGCGCGCGCTGATGCCGAGGGGACGGCCAAGACATCACTCACAGAACTGGCGTTCTGGATTTAACCTCACCAGTCGGGAGCATCCCGATCCTCCGTATCCTCCTCCTCTTCCGCCTCATCCTCCTCATCTTCCCCTCCTCATCCTTCTCCTCCTCCTCGTTGCGGCCTTGGGGCTCTATATGTGGTTCCTCTTGGGGTTTTGGTGCTGCGTCATCCTACAGATATCGCGAGGCGTCGGATGATCCTATGACGCGAAAAAGCGGAAACGCATAGCACCAATGCCATTCAGAGTGCGAAGCAGTTGTGAGGGAGCGATGGGGGGGGGGGCACGGCTTAGTAGCGTAGTAGGATGGGCAAGAGCATCAGCACCAGCAGCAACAGGAGGACAACGACGAGGAGGGACGAAGAGGGAATGATGCGATGGGGAGGACGAGGATGGGGATGAGGATGAGGATTGGGGAGGGAGGGGGGAGGAGGAGGCGGAGGAGGAGGGAGGAGGAGGAGAAGGGGGAAGATGAGGAGGGGGACGAGGCACCTGCGCTATCATGCCGACATTATCATCCCAGACTCATCTTGCATTGATGCATGCAGGTTTTTTCTCTGACCCCTCCACCCGTCGTCCGTCGCCCCCACGCCCCTAGCGGGCATCGCGCTCGGCGCGCGCCAGCTCAGTCTCGGCCCGAACGTGGGCCGCGCTCGCATCATCCTTGTCGAGCAGCGCGTTCATCCACGCGTCCTTGCTCTTCAAAAACGCATTGAACCTCTTCTCTGCCTATCGGGGGGGGAGGGAGGGGGGCGATCGCACGGAGGCGGGTGGGACTGGCGACACCGATGGGGCCATTGACTAAGGGGGTGGGCTCGAGAGCCCATCCCCTCCCCCCTGGCCTCGAGGGGCCCTTGTGTTGTTGTTAGTTAACAACCGCCTGCCTTCTTCTCAGCCTGCGTCTTCGCTGCTTTGGCATGCTTCAATGCCGCCTTGGCAGTCTTCACTGACCGCTGGCGTTCCTGCTTTTCACCCTGCAGCTCAAAGCGCACCTGCGCTTCCATCGCGATCGTCTTCGCTGATTTTCCCATGGACACGTGAACCACAAATGGGGACGCGTAAGCCACGCGTGAACTGGTTCGCAAAGGTGGGCGAATGAACCACAAATGCTGCTGACGGTTTGCCAAGCGTTCAGCCCCGCCATCGTTGGCGACATGTAGTAAGCTGGGGGGGGGGGGGGCGCGAGAGGTGTGAACAGGAGAGGGGTCGAGATGAGGAGGCGGCTGGGGGTGGACATGCAACGGGAGTGCCCGATCACGGCGTCGATGTAGTGGGGGGGTATGAGTAGGGCAGTGATGTGTGATCACATGGTTGGCACTCATGCCATGCGACCGCGTCGCAGACTACATGCGTTTTCACGCAGCCGAGTTGGTTGAGGGCTGAGAGAACGCAGCTTGTAAGCTGCGGCGCGCGCGCGTGTGTGCGCGACTATGCCTGCCATGTCAGCCGACTTGAAGGCGCTGCGTGCCAAGCACCGCAAGGAGGACACGGAGTACTTCAATGAAAGGTTGGATACCCTGATCAGGCACAAGCAGCATTGCCAGAAGATGTCCAAAAAGGCGGACCGCAAGGCAGCCAGTATCTCATGCATGACATGTTGCAAGTGGTTGCAATCCATTCACGTCGAAATATATTTGCTGATTAGAGCATAAACGTTTGGGCATCACCCGATGCAGTTGTATGCATGTTCGGTTGTGTTGAAACGCATTGCAATCGGCTGCGAGTAGTTCGCGTCGAAGGGCGCACTTGTGACACTATGGGGGGGGGGGGGGGGGCGTTGAGGCAACGCCCAATGCAGTCGTATGCATGCGCGTTCGGTTGCGTTGACACGCAGGTATGTACTATCATGATGTCAGGGTGTGAAATTGGTTGTGTAATGGCTTGGCGTTGCGACTGTGGTCGCATGGTCTCAAGCGGTTGGGCGAACGGTCGCACTTAGCAACGGCGCGTCAACGCCGCGTCTGAACCCCCGTCCATGCCCACTCGAAAGGCAGACGCTGCATACAAGAAGATGGAGAAGCTCGTGAAGAAGGCGGAGCAGGCCGCGGATTCGTTCACGATGCTCTTGGACGACGCCAAGAGGTGTAAGGGTGCGGTTGATCGGGCGAATAATCGCCTTGTGGAGGCAGGTGCTGCCGATCGTGCGCGGGGGCGCAAAGCCTTGGGTATCGGTGAATACGCCGCCTGAGTGTGGGTGTCGGGGCGTACTTAGATGGGGGCTCGTTGGGGTTGTGCGTGCAAACGCATGCATGCGAGCCTTCAGGTTCTCGCTGCAGCTTTTCGCGCGATAAAGCACCCTGCGGAGAGACCGAGGATACGAATACGAATGAGGACGAGGAGAAATAATAATAGGATGAGGAGGGTTAGGCGGTGGAGGTGAAGGAGACGGAGAAGGAGGATGATGGGGATGAGAATGGTGAGGAGGGATAGGGAGGAGGAGAAGGAGGACGAGGATGAGGAGAAGGGGGAGGGCGAGCAGGAGGAGGAGCAGGAGGAGACGCCCCCGCCGTCGTCTCCGCCGCCGTCGAACTCGTCGCAGCCAACTCGTCGCCACCAACTCTTCGCCGTCGCCGTCGCTATCGCAGCCGCCATGGCAATTGCCCCTCCTCATCTTCTTCCTCCTCCTCCTCCTCCCCATCGTCCCCCTCGTCCTCCGCATGCTCCTTGTCCTGCTCCTCCTCATGCTCCTCCTCCTACTCCTCCTCGTCCTCGTTGTCGTTCAATCGTGGTCGTCACGGTGGCCACCGCCCTCTCCTGCACCGCGCGCGCAGATGACGACGCAGGCGACGGCTTCGACGGCGACGACGGCGACGGCGGGAACGAGGAGGAGACATGATGAGAATGAAGAGGGTGAGAATGAGACGGAGTAAGAATGAGGAGAATGAGGATGATGAGGAGGAGAATGAGGATGAGGAAGAGGAGGCAGAGGAGGAGGAGGAGGCGGGGGAAGATGAGGAGGGTGATGAGGCGGAGGAGAAGGAGGAGGAGGAGGAGGAGGAGGAGGCGGCGGCGGAGGAGGAGGAGGAGGATAAAGGTAGGAGGGGGAGGATGAGGATGAGGGGGAGGATGGGCCTTCCCCTCCTCCTCCTCCTCCTCACCCCCCACCTCCTCCTCAGAATCCCCCCCCCTCTCCTTCTCCTTGTCCTCCTTCTCCCGCGCATCCTCCTCTCATCCCACTTCCCCTTATTCTCGCTCACGCCGCGCTCATGCATCACTTACCAACATGGTCCAGCGCAGCCGCGGTCAGCGCAGCCAAGCAGACAAGCAAATTCTAGGCACAACGTCGACCACGAGCGAGATGGATACCCTCGAAGTTTACTCTAAACATGAGCTCACACCCTTGGTGTCGTATGTCAGAATCTCACATGCGACAAATCTGTCGTAGGCCAGAATCTTACATACGACAAATCTGTCGTATGTTAGAATCTTACATACGACAACGTTGTCGTATGTAAGAATCGTACATACGACATCTCGTTCTTATAGATATCTTAAGGGTTCTATTAACACATCCGTCGTATGTTAGAATCTTACATACGACAACGGTGTCGTATGTCAGAATCTTACATGCGACAACTTTGTCGTATGTTAGAATCTTACATACGACAACTGCGTCGTATGTTAGAATCTTACATGCGACAACCCCCACCATAATAGATCACGCCCGACGGAGGAGATGCAGCGCGCGGTCTAGAATGGACTCGACGCCTGCTGCCGCGCTGGTGGCGGCACGGGCGCTCGAGGCGCAATGGCGACAGCGGCGGCTTCGGCGCCGCTTTGGTAGTGGTGTCTGGCGCTGCGGATCAGCGGCGAACTGCTGCCTCCGCCCAAATGTCGGGAGGGGGAACACATTCCATATCCAGTTCTTGGCCCTCATCCATCCCCCTCGTCCTTGGTAAGAACCGTTGAAGGAGGAGGGGTGAGGGGGCCCGATAGAACTAGATCTGCATTGTTTTCCTCCACCCAGATGCGCCAGTGCGTCCGCCTGCCCCACCCGACGTAGTCGGCCTTGCCGCGGTCCGACATCAGGTCCTGCAGCCCGTCCAGCTGCTCCTTGGTGGCAAGGGCCTTCGCCGGCCTGATGTGGCGCCCGCCGCGGGACTTCTCCTCGCGCCAGCCCTTGCCGCCGTCGTAGCCTTTATCGCCCTTGCCGCCGTCGTAGCCCTTGCCACTGTCGATGCCCTTGCCACTGTCGTAGCCTGTATCGCCGCGGTCGTAGCTTGGATCACCGCCGTAGCCCGTGTCACCGTCGTAGCCCTTGCCGACGTCGTAGCCCTTGCGATCGTAGCCCTTGTCGCCCTTGCGGTCGTAGTCACGGCTGTCGTAGCCACTGTTGCCGTAGTTGTCGTAGCCACGGTTGTCGTAGCCACTGTTGTCGTATCCGCGGTTGTCGTAGCCACGGTTGTTGTAACCACGGTTGTCGTAGCCACGCTGGTAGTTGCCACTCTTGTCGTAGCCCTTGCTGTCGTAGCCTCTGTTGTCGTAGCCCTTGCTGTCGAGCCCTTGTCGTAGCCCTTGCTCGCCCCAGTCGCCCCAGCGCCTGCGGTCGTACCACCTGTTGTCGTAGTCATCGTCGTCGCGGTCGTACCACGAGCTGTGGGTGGTCATACCACTTGGAGCTGTACGGGTCGTAGCGGCGGTCGTAGCCCTTGTCGCCCTTGCCACCGTCGTAGCCCACGTCGCCCCTGTCACCGTGGTAGCCTTTGTCGCGGCCCTTGTCGATGTCGTAGCCTTCGCCGCTGCCCTTGCCATCGTCGTGGCCCTTGTCGAAGCCCTTGCTCGAGCTGCCCTTGCCACCGCCGTAGCCCTTGCCACCGTCGGTGATGCCCTTGCCACCGTCGTAGCTGGCGTAGTCGTAGCCCGTGTCGTCGCCATCGCCGTCGCCCATGAACTCCTGCAGGCCCTGGAACGAGTTCAACTCGGGATCCAGCGCGGGCGCCATGCCCATGTCATCGAGCAAGTTGTTGGCCACGCGCGAGCGACCGTACTTCGCCAAGACCTTCGCCGTCGGCGGCATGGTTGGCGGCCGAGGGGCCACCTTGCTGGTGGGCTGCAAGACCGCGGCCGCCGCGTGCCGCCGCTGGTTGATATCCCCCGCCGCCTCCAGGAGCAGCGTCACCGCGGTCTCGTCCGCCATGGTGCTGCTGGTTGCACTGGTGGTGCTGCTGCGGGTGGTGCTGCTGGTTGCACTGGTGGCGCTGCTGCAGCTGGTGCTGCTGCGCGTGGAGCTGCTGGATGCACTGGCGGTGCTGCTGCAGCTGGTGCTGCTGCGCGCGGAGCGCTGGTAGCTGCTGCGCGTGGAGCGCTGCAGCTGGTCGCGCACTGTCGCGACCCAAGCAACGCTCGGACCTAAACGGCGGTGGCAACTGAGGAGGATGAGGTCGGGGAGGGATATTCACATCATAGCGTAGCATTGCATGGCATACCATCACCAACATCATGGTTCGCGGTACTGAGTTCGTTGTGAGGTCGTGTGATGCCGAGTTAATTGTGAGGCTGTCTCGAGCGAACGCAGACGACGATGTTAACGCATCTCATTTTCAAGTTCACATCCCCAAGTAGACTCTGAAACAACGCATGCATTGCTGCATGCACCCATGAGTGCACAGCGCGAAACGATTCGCGACGCAGCCACGCCCCCTCACCCGAAACGCCCCCTCACCTGAATCGCACCCCCCCCCCCCCCATTTGCGTGCGCTGCTGTTTCTGGACCGAGGCCCCCTGGGGGACCCCTTTTCTCCTCCCAGGGGGGCGTGGCCGCGCGCGGGTGGCCGCGCGCGCCGCCCGCGCCGCCATGGCGCGCCATGGCAGCGCCTCCGCGGAGGCGCTGCGCCGCCTGCAAGAGGACTGCTGGGGTGAGAGCCACAGGAGAAGGATGAGGGGGGATGAGGAGGACGAGGAGGAAGACGAGGATGATGAGGAGGAAGAGGAGGAGGAGAAGGAATAGGAGGAGGAGGAGGAGGAGGAGGGGGAGGAGGATGAGGAGGAGGAGGAGGAGGAGGAGGAGGAGGGAGGTCGGCGGATTTTCGCCCTCCATACAGGAGCTCCAGCGGGAGCGGCGGCTGACAGATAGGCTTCTCGACATCACCGAGCTCTTGATTAGGGGCTACGACGGCGATGGCAAGGGCTACGACAAAGGCTACGACAAGGGCTACGACAAAGGCTACGACAAGGGCTACGACAGCGATGGCAAGGGCTACGACGACGGTGGCAAGGGCTACGACGATGGCAAGGGCAAGGGCTACGACGGTGGCAAGGGCAAGGGCTACGACAGTGGCAAGGGCCGCGAGAAGGACGGCAGCGGCAAGGGCCGCGACAAGGACGGCGACAGCGGCAAGGGCCACATCAGGCTGGCGAAGGAGCAGCGTGACGGGCTGCAGGACATGATGTCGGACAGCGGCAAGGCCGACGACAAGGGCGACGGTGGCACGGGCAGCGCCAAGGGCAGCTCGAGCAAGGGCTTCGACAAGGGCTACGACGGCGGCAAGGGCAACGACAAAGGCTACGACCCGTACGGCAGCTCGAGCAAGGGCTACGACACGGTCTACGACACGGGCCACGTCAATGGCTACGACAAGGGCTACGACAAGGGCTACGAAAAGGGCTACGACGATGGCAAGGGTGCTGATGGCATCGATCGCGGCTGTACAAGCTACGACGGTGGCACGGGCATCGACGACGAGGCCATGGGCTACTACGACGGTGGCAAGGGCTACGATGGTAGCAAGGGCAGCACCGACGGTGACAAGGTCTACGACGGTGGCAAGGGCTACGACGATGGCGAGGGCTACAACGGTGGCAAGAGCATTAACGACGGTGGTAAGGGCAAGGCGACGGCCCTCGACAGCGGCGGGGGCTACGACGGTGGCAAGGGCTCCGACGAGGGCAAGGGCGACATGAACGGTCATGGCCTGCTCGACGACACGGACCACGACGGATGCATGAGCATGGGCAGGGACGCCGATGTGCCGAACAGCGGCATGCGCGACGATGGCCCTCCGCATCTTGAACTGAGTTCTGTTACTGAGTCCCCGCCGCCAGCGGGGCCAGATTCGGACTGAGCACGCGAGGCAAAAATAGAATAGAGATTGGAGGGAGAGGGAAGGGGAGGTGGGAAGGCGAAGAGGGAGTGGAGCTACTGGAAGCTAAGCGTCGTCTGGCGCATCTCCCGTCGGCGAGTGAAAACAGAGGGCGGCCCATCACCTGGTGGCGAACCATCGCCTGGCGAACCATCACCTGGCGGCGAACCATCGCCTGGCGAACCATCGCCTGGTGGCGAGCCATCGCCTGGTGGCGAGCCATCGCCTGGTGGCGAGCCATCGCCTGGTGGCGAGCCATCGCCTGCTGCGACTGGCGGGTCATAGTACTCCTCGGACCCATCAGCTTCAGCCTCATCACGTGCCTCGTTATCTAAGCGATCACGAAGGGATTGGGCTGCGTTGTTGATGTACGTGGGAGTCCAATCGTCCACTCGCTCCTGCAGACGCTTGCCGTCGACCACCATGAACACCGTCCTGCGACGTTTGTCGCATTTCACACCTTCCACCCCTGCTGGTGCTGACCGCAAGCGATGTGTTGCCTCTTGACTGCATGAAACCGCTGCTGCGATAGATGCAACCCGTATGTACTCAAGTCCCGTTGGCGTACATTCGACCCACACCTTCTTAGTAGCATTCAGCTCAAACAGAAGCTTCAAGGTAACTGCATCGTGATGCACATGCTCATCACCATGGTCGCACTGGACTGCGGGCATATATATCGAGACAGTTTCTGGTAGACCACCATCCCTTTAGGGCGCATGTCTAGAATGCGTTCTCTTCCACGCCCTTCATCCCCTTGGGGGAGTGGTTTGCCTGGACGGTGGTTCCAAGAGGGGCTCATATATACTTCAAGATGTCAACGGATATGTCCCCATATCACGCGATGCCTCAACATGCAGGCATGAATATCACGCGACCCAAGATTGCCCAAGCTTGTCCAAGATATCACGCGATCCAAGATTGCCCAAGAAGTCCCAAGGTCAAGAGATCGATCCAAGAGTGGTCCAAGAGCGGCCTATTCACGCAAGCGAATTAAGGCATCTCCTATTCCTCCTCCTCATCTTTTTTTGTCATCCTTATGCTCCTTCCTCTTCCCCCTTTCCCTCCTCCCATTTCTCCTCCACCATCCTCCTCTGTTTCAGCCCCTCTTCCTCGCCCCCCTCCCCCGCCACTCCACCTCATCATCCAATGTATCATCCTCCTCCTCTCCTTCCTCCTCCCCTGGTGGGAATGCGCGAAGCGTCCACGATTGCGACATATCCAAGGAACTCCTATTGTTCTTAATGACGCTGGCCCTGTCGCAATCTTGCTGAAGCAATGGGTCGGCCTGCTTCAAGTGGTCCCAAATGGCATCGGTGCAAGCGGCGTTGCGCATCTTCAAGATCTGATCGAAAAACGAATTTGTCGCCAGAGGCGATTGGCTCTTGGCGGGGTTGGGCGCAGATATAAATTTTTGCAGCTGCCTATCCGCTCTCGACAGCTCCACGAAGAGCCCCCCTGCCGTATGCATCACCGCCCTCGGGACCCATGGCTCGCGATCCTTAAGGCCGCCCCCCTCGATGACCGTGCGGAGCTGCACGCTCACTGCCATCTGCAGCTGCAGTGCGTGCGCAGATGCAGCGTGCACTCGCTTGGACACAGCCAAACGCCTGCGGGCCGATGCAATGGACAATTGCAGACGAGTCCGATGCGTGTTGACGCAATGATGCAACGATTGCAGAGGAACGATACCGACGATGCTTTCATACATTTCATAAACACCCCCCCACGACACATGGTATGTGTAACCGATGCTGCCAACACGCGAGCCTCATCGCTTCCTGGCCTTCTTAGCCGCGGGCGCAGCAGGCACATCGTCTACCTTGCGCTTGGGCATGAGCGATGCCAGCTGGGCGCTAAGTACATCGCCCTTGTTGATGGCGCACTTGTTTGTCAAAATTGGTACATGCACTGATGGGGCAGCTGTAGACTTGACGGTCTTGAGCTTCATGTTGGGGGCGCCGTGCTCACCTGAATCCTGTACGAGCCAGAAGGGGATGACGAGCGAAGACGGTGCCTGCTTCAGCCCTCCAACGCCAGTGTTCGTCTCAGCCTTAGGAATCTTGATGCCACCACTGGGGGCCAACACGATATTGAACGTCAACCCCCTGGGGTCCTTGTATGTCTTCATGAACACATGCCCACACTGAACTATATCAGTTTGCTTCTTCAAGTAGATTGCCGAAGAGAGTGGGACAATCACCAGCTCTTCAGCCTCAAACGAACGCGTTACGGTGAGAGCACGAAGCTTAACAGGCGTGATCACGCCACTCAAGTACTTGAGACAGTTGCCGTTCTGGCTGTATACATCATCCAAGGCCGGCCTGATTTTGGCCTCCTCGATACCCCACTGGTAATCGACAGACTTGAGGGGGCCATGGTCAGCGAACTTGTCGATCGTTTCCTCTATGGGGGGGCAGCGACGAAAAAAAAAGATGAGCCATGACGACGCAGAGCCAAATGAGATGAGGGAACGACGAACGAAAATTCAAAGGTGTGGGGGGGCATATGCATTCCACATGCATTGCGACGAGGTCGCAAGACTGTCCTTCATAATCGTGGACACGACGAACTTGCCACGTAAGAAGTCGTCGATGGGGTGGCATGTCGCACTGCCCGTGGCCTGAGGCTTCAACTTCACGCCAGTCGCAGCGTCGATGGAGATCAACTCGTACATGTTCTCACCCAAGGTGTCGCTCGCCAAGGCGACTTTGGCGCCAACCTCAAACCCCTTGTCACTGAGCTTGTCCACTTGGTTCGACCACTTGCCCGAAGCGGTGTACTTATTCACATCTGAGCTACGCGCCTGCCCTGTCACGGCTTTGGATGCGCTCTCGCGACCGATCTGCTTCCATGGGCTAGCAACTGCTTTGCCAACGTGCGTTGCCAACGCAGTGGTGAAGCTGGCCCCGATGTCATTCAACGTCTTGCAAGTGCCTAAGCGCTCATCGGGCTTGTTGAACACGAAATGAACTACGCGAACGTCAGTCAATCCCACGATGGTGCCGTAGGCGACCGTGTCTGCCGCGATGCCCTCACCGCATGCGATATGTCGCACTTTCTGAAGAAATTCATCGGCCACCATTACAATCGTAGACTTCTTATCGCTCGACAAGGCGGTCACGTCGCCTGGCTTCAAAAGCATCTGATGGCCATCCCTCGCGAACTTACCCGTCGCACATGTCATCGCCTTCATGCATGCGAGCTTGAATGTCGCAGCGGCCCCCTCATGCTTGATCTGCACCTCGGCGAGAGACTTCGCCATTGAACCCGTGGCCACGCACTGGGAGGTCAGCTGCCGCGAGAAGTCGCGAAGCTCGTTCAGAAAGATCGGGTTGCCGAGGCCGCCAGACAACTCCTTCACATATTTTACTAAGCCATCGATCTCCCCAGGAAAGAGAGAGCCTGCGCGAGTCGCCTCGCGGATCACACTATCCCAATCGATCATGGTGCCACCCGTGTGGTGTCGGTTGGCAATTGCTGCGATCTTGTACATGAGACTCATGCGAGATTCGCATCTGGCAATTTGTTGGCCTGCATTGCCAGCCTCCTGAGCAAGATTACTAATCCACGGGAACTCCTTCACGAACTCGTACCGAAAGACCTTCCACTCAATTCCTTCGTCACACGCCTTAGCGTAGTCTGGTTGAACCTCCCGTGACCTCGTCAGTGACAATTTCCCTTGGTGCGAGATTCTGTCGAAACGCTCTGGCATGACCGTGGGTACTGGAACCCCTGCGTTGATGCAACGCAAACCCATGGATGTGTGGCCGCACGTATAGGATGCGAACTTTGCATCGCAATCATACTGCGGCAGCTGGCCCGCTGAGTCCTCCATTATTTTGAAATTGAAGTTCTTGGTTGTATTGTACTCAGGCGTGCCCACTGGTGGAAGTTCCATGCAAGCTGGATTCTGGAGGGCTGAGTTCTTGAATCCATTTTTGAAGATCTTAGAAATCAAATCCATAACCTCGCTCGGAATGATCCCATCTCCGTAACGATTCTCTGTGCACACCATCATATACTTCGAGTGTATTTTTTCTACCCTCAGGCAGTCTATGCCTCTTGCAATGCTGCATACGTCTTCAAGTAATGAGACCACCGCTGCATCAGGATGCAAGTACATGTCCTTGATGGCCATCATCTTGGGGCGGACCTCCGCGATCTGCTGTTCACGGGAGGCGTTCATCACGCCGCGTGCAGGAGGACGCCACAAGCGCCAGCAGCAATCCTCGCCCAAACGGCTGGAGCCCAAACTCTAGTGACATTCAAAAACATGTGCAACAGAGGGTTGCGAATTCGAAATGATATGTTGCATTTGCAATGCACAACATTCTTGTAACGCTCGATACAATATTCTGAATGCGTTCGCACGCAAGTCTGGATCATGATTTCCGATATGCGTGATCCCGAAAATCCAAACACATGCATGCGTTTCTGGAGGCAACATCCAAGGAAAACCCGATGCAGCAGCTCTGTTTTCAAGTAAGCATGTAAAAGTTAGCGAAGTTAGCAACTTCGCTAACTCAAGCTATCTACCTCCAAATGCACCGCCCGAGTTAGCCGACTTAGTAACATTACTAATGGTTATAACTTACTTGCAACCTAGTTGCAACTTACTTATAACCTACTTACAACTGCTGCTAACAATTAGTAAGGCCGAGGGCCTTCAGGCACTGTCCCCATCACCACCGTCCCCACCACTGTCCGCACCCCCCCTCGGTTTTCGAGGGGGGGGGGGCGGGGGGGTTCGAACCGGTAGTGACCCCCTCCCCCGGTTTTCGAGCTCGAGGGGGGGGGGTTCGAACCGGTAGTGACCCCCCCCCTTTTCATGATAAACTGGGGGGAGGGGGGGAAAGGATTCGAACCGGTAGTGACCCCCGTCGGGTTTCCAGAGGGGCGGGGGGGAGGGGTTCGAACCGGTAGTGACCCCCCCCGGTTTTCCGCCAGCAGCGGTAGAACACGCACTTTCAAACCACCCCCCCCTTCGGCGCCGGCGCCAGCTGCCGCCAGCAACGCCGACGGCGGGGACGCAGCGACGATGACCAGAGGCAGCTGAAGGACGGGGGGGGGTTCAACACCCCCCTCCCTGTGGCGCCGACGGGGGGGATGGTTCAAACCCCCCCCCCTCCCTGGCGCTGGCGCCGGCGCCGGCGCTGGCAGCGGCCAGCAGCGCCGGCGCTGGCGCCGGCGACGGCGGGGACGCAGCAACGATAGCCACCACTACCACCACCACCACCACTACCACCACCACCACCGCGTCAACCACCACCGCCACCACCAACCCACAACACAACCACAGCCACCACCATCACCACAGCAACCACCACCACCACAACCACCACCGCCACAACTCACCATCACCACCACACCCACAAAAACCCACCACCACTACCACCACCACCACCACAATCAACCACGCCACCACCACCACCGCCACAACCACCACCACTACCAGCAGCAGAACCCACCACCACCACCACAAACCACCACACCACCGCCACCACCACCACCACCGCCTCAACCACCACCACCACCGCCACCACCGCCTCCACAAACCACCGCCGCCACCACCACAAACCACCACCACCACCAAAAACCACCACCACACCACCACCGAACCACCACCACCACCACAAGCCATCACCACCACCACAAACCACCACCACACCACCACCACCACCACACCACCACCACCCACCACCACCACCCACCACCACCACCACCACAACAACAAACAACAAACCACCACACCACCACACAACCACAACCACCACCACCGCCACCACCCCACCACCACCACAACCCACCACCACAACCCACCACCACCACCACCACCACCACCACCACCACCACCGTCGTCATCGTCGACGCCCCCCGCCGCCGCCACCCGCCGCCGCAGGCGCCCGCGCTGGCACCGGCCCAAAAAACGAAATCGTCGTTCCCGCCGCCGCCGCCACCCGCCGCCGACGCAGGCGCTGGCCCGAGGAGAGGGAGAGAGGAGAAGTAGGGGAGGGCAGGGTGGGGTGGGGTGGGTCCGGTTCCACCCCCCCCCCCCAAGCGACCACAAAACGCGCTCTTTCTTATCTCTGAATGGTGTGTATATTCCAGCTCCGCCACAATGCCGCCCTGTAGCAAACTACCCCTGGCCCGTTCCGTCACATTCACAAGACAAACCACGCTTAGCGGCGGCCTCCGTGTCAGCATGGGCGTTTTCTCTTCGACGCTGCTGCATGCGTGGCATGAGCTGGACGCGGCGCACATCGCGCGCGAGAAGGCTAGCTGCAGCTCTCGCCCCATCGCCACGCGCATCCGATCTGAAAACTCTGCTCCCGCCGTGGCACGGCGCATACGTTTCGCTTGCCAGCTCGTCCGCGGCGGGGTCACGTGCGAACGGGCGAAATTCGTTTCCCGCCCAATCGATGCGCAGATTCTGACTGCAAGTGGCGCTCCCGCCCAGGCACGGCGCATGTTCATACTCGCCAGTTGAATCGGCAGCTTTCACCGAGGACAATCGTTTGGAGCCACGACCTCGCGAGTAGGCGCCGAATTCCGAAGGACTTGCGCGGCAACTTCTTATGTCTGAAAGCATGCAGCGCTGGGCGCGTAGGCCCGCCTGCGAAGCCCCTTGACGAGCATCCATTTTGGATCAAACAGCACCGCGGCCGTCGCCATTATTACCGCCAAGACCACAAAAAAACGAATGGTAAAATCATCATCGCGCTGAGAAGCTCCCAGCAGCAATCGTCGACAGCAGTTTAAAGCAAAACCGCCGAAATGGTCCCTGAAAGGGCCGCCAGGAGAGCCGCCGAAAGGGCCGCCGAAATCATCGCCGAAATCGCCGCCGAAATTGCCGCCGAAATCGCCGCCGAAATCGCCGCCGAAATCGCCGCCGAAATTGTCGCCGAAATTGCTGCCGAAATTGCCGCCGAAATTGACGGCGAAGTGCGAATTATCTTCGCACCCCTGGGGGCGACCTAAGTCACCGAGAGCCTTCGTGTGTTTTTCGGCATCCAACTCTACTTCGGGAGGGACTACAAGCTGGTAGGGCATGAACTGTCGCTTCGGCTCGTTGTGCGCTTCCAGGGCATTCTCGCCACGTGAGCTGTGAGGCCTCTGGGTCGTTCGAGCATGGCTCCTCCTCCTCCTCCTTCTCTCGGGGATGGACAGAACCCCCTTTAGTAAAACGTGGTTTAGTGAAA
>CAUYUJ010017171.1:1785220-1787720 GCA_963575745.1 Prorocentrum cordatum | reverse complement strand
CACGAGGAAGGAGCGGCGGGAAGGGGCCCTGGCAGGGGGGTCGGGCGGGCGGGGCGTGAAGGCGGGTGGGCGGGGTGGTGCGATGGAGACGGAAAGCATGTAGTAGCAGATTGTCAAGCTGCGCGTGAAAAAATGGCGTGGAGCACTTGGCTGTATTATGGGATCGAAAACGCATACACGACTACAGTGAGCCAGCAATAGAACATCCAGGCGGCAACCAGAACCCGCACCAGACCGGGCTACCATCGGGCACCAGCCACAGAGCACCAACCACAAGGCACCGGGGCAGCAACAACAACACATCGCAACACACACACACACTTCCGCGCCAGCAGTAGGGCGCCACTCATGGCGCACCAGGCGGCAACGAGAGATCGCCGAGTGAAACTTACAACTCCTCTCTGCACGTGTCAAGACACCCGAATGCAAACATTATTTGGGGAATGAATTCTGGTGGGTAAGAAAGACGTAACCGCTCGCTTGAAAACTATGTACGGAAGAACGAGCACGTGGAGCATCACTGATATCATCTAACAATGCGTGCACGGCCGTGACACAAGCTCCATCCCCTTTCTATTCCCAGCACATACGCTGCCGGTGGAGTTCCAGCTTCGCTTGTTCAAAACAGGACCAAAACCTACTCCGCACCAGACACCATGACTTTTGTCGCACGGGATGCACGCTCGCGCGGAGACGGTGTGACTCCGCCTGCTCCGCCGAATCGCAGTCATTGCAAATCAGGAGTGGTGAAAACTGTCTTGACAGCGATGTTCCAACATGGAATACAAGTTGTATCAATAGCCGTAGGAATGGTGGGTGGCATTGCAATCAGACGTCTTTCCATGAGGAACCTTGTACGAGGCACGACGCCAACGTTTGGCTCTGCTTGCGCCTAAGAAGCACGAGGAACGCCAGAGGAAAATACATACTCATATCGAGCCCCCTCCGACACCTCAATGGTCCGTATTCCAAAATGTTGGAATCTAGTAGCGGTGGTCACAGTATCAAGAGGAATGCGAGTAGGTCCTTGACGACTTCGGGCAAGAGGTCGATACCCACGTAGTCCAACTCCGGCCAGGGCATGAACTGCTGCCAGCCCGAAGGCCAATGTCCAGCACTGGCCTCGCGGCGGTTATCCAACGCGTTGGCAGCGCGCTTGGAAGTTGAGGGGAGCGAAACGAAACGAATCGAAACCAACTGAAGCGAACGCCAGAATAGAGCGCGCTCCGCTTAGGAGCCCTCCCGTGCCCAAAAGGGCATGGCGTGGATACCGTGGCCTCAAACATAACGTGATACAAAAACACGGATTCACGCGCCAACCGCGACTCGAAAAAGTCGTTGATGCCAATCCTTCTTCCTATGCGTTCCCCACTTCGCTTGGAGGTAGAACGAGGCGAAGGAGGAAGCGGAAGCGCAATCCAGCGATGTCTCGGAACCGTCGGCCAGCACGCAGCGTGCCCGCTGCGAGCTGCCCCGCGGTCTCCGCCGACAACCTCGCCCCCCTCCACCTCCACCACGTCACCGCCTCGTACTCCACCAGCCTCCGAGCTTAACCTAAAGTGCGGCCTCCGCCCTCGAAACTCCTCCTCCTCCTCCTCCTCCTCCTCCTCCTCCTCTCCTTGCTCCTCTTCGTCCTTCCTGTCTCCTCCTCCCCCTCCTCCTCCAACCTCCTCCTCCTCCTCCTCCTCCTCCTCCAACCTCCTTCTCCTCCAACCTCCTCCTCCTCCTCTTCCTCCTTTTCCTCCTCCACCTCCATCTCCTCCACCTCCTCCACCTCCTCCTCCTCCTCTCCTTCCTCCTCTTCGTCCTTCCTGTCTCCTCCTCTTTTTATCAGTGGTATTATTCTCATTCGTATTACTATTATTCATCGTATTATTCTTCTGCGTATTAGAAATATGCCCCATCTTCCTTCTTCATATTATTATTCGCAGTATTAGTATTATAAACAATATTATGAAAATCAATATCATTAGTATTATTCCTCCTCTTCCTCTTCCTCTTATTCTTCCTCCTCCTCCTCCTCCTCCTCCTCCTCCTCCTCCGGTCACCCCTTTTTCCTCCTCCGCCTCGTCTCCTCCCCCCGGCACATCTGGCTCCTCCTCCTCCTCCTCCTCCTGTCCTCCTCCTCCTCCGCGATGCTCCCTCCTCCTCATCATCCTCCTCCTCTTCCTCCTCAGGTCCATCTCCTCCGCCTCTTCCTCCCTCCTCCTCCTCCTGCGTCCTCGTCCTCGTCCCCGTCTTCGTCGTCGTCCTCGTCCGCCCGTCGTCGTCGTCATCCTCCTCCTCCGCCTCCTCCTCCTATCCTCCCCTCCTCTACGCTTCCTCCTCCTCCTCCCTCCTCCTCCCATCCCCTCCTTCCGCCTCCTCCTCCTCCTCGTCTCCCTCCTCCTTCCTCCTCCCCATACGTCCCTCAGACCTCTGCTCCCCCCTCCACCTCCCCTCCTCTCCCTCCTCCTCGTCCTCCCTCTTCCCCCTCCTCGGTTCCCGCATCTTCCCCTCA
>CAUYUJ010017171.1:1780220-1782720 GCA_963575745.1 Prorocentrum cordatum | reverse complement strand
ATGACGTCCGTGGAAGGCGGAGCGCACGACAGGTCAAGACAGACCGGCCACGCCCCTCCTCATTTAGGGGGCAAACAAACCTACCTCGCTTTTGACCACCCTCGCTTCCAAGAGATACCGAGCGATGCCAAACTACGGCCTGTACTGGTCAGGCCGCTCGACGAGGAGGCGCGTGGCATGACTTTGTTTTGCCTGGAAGCGAACGCGGGGTAGGTAATTCACGCTGTGACCTTCCCTGCTCCCTCCTCCTCCTCCTCCTCCTCCTCTTCCTCCTCCTCCTCCGCCTCCTCCGCCTCCTCATCCTCCTCCTCCTCCTCCGCCTCCTCCTCCTCCTCCTCCTCCTCCTCCGCCTCCTCCTCCTCCTCCTCCTCCTCCTCCTCCTCCTCCTCCTCCTCCTCCCGCCGATGTGTCATCGGCGGGAGGGGCAGATCGGACTACCCCCTCCGAGCCCCCCTCCCCTCCCGCCTCCCCTGCGGAAGGCGGCGGGCGCCGGGGGTCGGGTCGGCCCGCCGGGGCTCGACCCCGAGCGGTGCGTTCGGTGTGGCTTTTGTCCTCGCCGTCCCGCGGTCTGTCGTCGTTCCGTCCTTGCTGAAAGGGGCCCTGGGGCACACAAATACAGACACAAAACTAACAGGGCTCCCCCTATTTTCCCCCATATGTTCTGGCTTTTTGTCTTCCCCCTCCCCCTCATTTCCCATAGTTTCCCATAATTTCGGGGGAATCGACGATTCAGTGTGTCTGTGTGATTTTTCCCCTCCTGATTTGCTGCAGAAGGGGATCGAAACGACGGAATCGCCAAAACGCCCTCTAGGTCGAGCCCTGTGGCCCGGAGCCCCCCCCCCCCCTCCGTCTGACCCGGGCGGGAAACGCTCCGTCCTGGCCCGCCGTCGTAGAGTAGGAGCTCGACCACGACAGACCTTCCACACGAGACCCAACCCTGAGACCCCAGAACGTCCATCGATTTCTGATGTGGGAGCGTCACTCTTTCCATAGCAGAGCCATTGAAACCCAAGAAACCCAGGGCACCCTGGAGGCAAGCCGGGTGTTTCCTGGCACGGGTCTCCACTGTAGCCCGAGAGATTGCTCGAGGTCGCCGCCAGGGCCGGCAGCGCCCGACCCGCACGCTGGCGACCCAGCCAACCTGCCCCCCCCCAGCGCGACGACGGGCCGCCAAACCGGCGCCCTTCCCCCCCCGCCCTTCCCTCCCTGCGTTCCCTGTTGATTCTATCCAGCCCTGGCCGCCTGCCGACGTGCATGCATGCTTGCCACCTCCTCCTCCTCCTCCTCCTCCTCCTCCTCCTCCTCCTCCAAGAACCGCAACATGAACCACACCCGAGACCCTGAGCAGCAGAGCGCATCTTCAGTACTCCTCGCATCACTGGCGCGCGCCCAGGCCAGCGACCAAGCGCCACGACGGGCGGCGGATCCAATACCGGAGCGCGAACGATGGCAGGGGAGAGCTGGCCATCGCTCGGACGTCCATTCCCTGTGTTTTTTTCGGTTTCGTGCGTGGTTTTTTTTGCCAAATGATCAAGGATGCTCCTCGATGGTCCTCGCCGAAGGAAAAATGCACACGTCCGAGCGATGCCAAGAGAGGGGAAACCGCTCAGAGGGGCACGACGAGCGGGAAGGCAGGGTGCAGGAGCAAGGTGAGCAGGAGCAGGAGCAGCCTGGACCCTGCTCCGGCTCGCGCGGGCCTGGGCCACCCAACGTCGCGCATCGCGCCCCGTTGTCTTCGCGTCGTCGCGCCACCTCCTTACAAGAGGGCAACCGCTCCGACCTGGACAGTGACGCCCGAGATGCGCTTACCTCCGTGCACCCGCGGGTACCTCGAGAAACGATTCGGCGTCCCTATTTCTAGGCGCCCTGGGACACACAAAAAAATACACACAAATAAAATTATCCCGGCAAAGCAACCTAACATCGATGTGTAGGAGCATATCTGGAAGCATTCCCCTTAAGATTCGGATGATAATCCAGTTGTAGAATTCTGCTGTTCTCGCAGTCGTAGTCGCATTCGCGATGACAGTCGCAGTGGCAACGGCAGTCGCAGTCACAGCCTCAGCCTCAGCCTGCCTCAGCCTCAGCCTCAGCCTGCCTCAGCCTCAGCCTGCCTCAGCCTCAGCCTCAGCCTGCTGCAGCCTCAGCCTCAGTCTGCCTTCAGCCTCGGCCTCAGCCTCAGCCTGCCTCAGCCTCAGCCTGCATCAGCCTCAGCCTCAGCCTGCCTCAGCATCAGCCTGCCTCAGCCTCAGCCTCAGCCTGCCTCAGCCTCAGCCTCAGCCTGTTTCAGCCTCAGCATCAGCCTGCCTTCAGCCTCGGCCTCAGCCTCCGCCTGCTTCAGCCTCAGCCTGCATCAGCCTCAGCCTCAGCCTCAGCCTGCCTCAGCATCAGCCTGCCTCAGCCTCAGCCTCAGCCTGCCTCAGCCTCAGCCTCAGCCTTCTTCAGCCTCAGCCTCAGTCTGCCTTCAGCCTCGGCCTCAGCCTCAGCCTGCCTCATCCTC
>CAUYUJ010017171.1:1758226-1780120 GCA_963575745.1 Prorocentrum cordatum | reverse complement strand
GCCTGCCTCAGCCTCAGCCTGCATCAGCCTCAGCCTCAGCCTCAGCCTGCCTCAGCATCAGCCTGCCTCAGCCTCAGCCTCAGCCTGCCTCAGCCTCAGCCTCAGCCTGCTACAGCCTCAGCCTCAGTCTGCCTTCAGCCTCGGCCTCAGCCTCAGCCTGCCTCAGCCTCAGCCTGCCTCAGCCTCAGCCTCAGCCTGCCTCAGCATTCAAAATGTGGCCCGGGAATGGAGTTCTGGGAACTCGAAGAACACGAAGTGGCCTACAGTTGGCTCCGGGCATTCAAAATCATGCCCAGGAATGGAGTTCTGGGAACTCGAAGACCACGAAGTGGCCTACAGTGGGCTCCGGGCATTCAAAATGTGGCCCGGGAATGGAGTTCTGGGAACTCGAAGAGCACGAAATGGCCTACAGTTGGCTTCGGGCATTCAGAATGTGGCCCGGGAATGGAGTTCTGGGAAGTCGAAGAGCACGAAATGGCCTACAATTGGCTCCGGGCATCCAAAATGTGGCCCGGGAATGGCGTTCTGGGAAGTCGAAGAGCACCAAGTGTGTGACTGTTGCGTCCGGTTATTCAGAATGTGGCCTGGGAATGGGGTTCTGAGAGGTCGACGAGCACGAAATGTGTGACTGTTGGTGAAAAACGAACCCGGCACAGGCCCGGCACCCTGCTGGCCGGCAACTCCCAACGCCTGCCCGGACCCCCCTGTGGAGTGATCTGTGAGCTCTTTTGAGTCAACTAGAAACCTATCAGTCTACGCTGTTAGGTAACAATGCCATCACCGAAAGGCTTACTGAGGATGTCTGTCACGTTGATCGCTGCTCGGCGAAAGCCTTCACGGAACGCACCGACCTCGCATGCACAGACAATGTCAGCATCAGCGTTCTGCACTATCGTGGCGCACACCCTTCCGAAGTTAGCGCAGTGAGTGGCCGCCTGCTTACCAGTCATCATGCCCTGCTCGAACCCGAAATTGAAGGAGGCGACCGTGAAAGACGCAGGCTGCGGAGCGCCAGGACCAGGCGTTTGTCGACCTTCCTCCGCAGGCTGAGAAGCAACGCGAGGCGGCGACACTTCGGACGAGCCTCGCGGAGCAGAGGCTGCGGATGAACGTTCCATATAGCGGTACGGCCAGGGGAACGCCATTGCAATCGAAACTCTGGTGACGAGGCACGTTGAGTGAAATGGACTGCAGTGTCACTAGCAACTCCTGAACCAAGCACGGCTGGCGCGGAAGGAATATAAAATGTGGCCCGAGACTAACCTAGTGAAAACTCAGAGAAATCAGTGTGTGTGACGGTTGTGTCAGGGAATTGAAAGTTGAGATGTGACAGGTCGACAAGGACACTGTGTATGAGTGTTGCATGATAGTGAGAGAACGAGTGTTGCCCAGGAGTGTCGCCCAGATATGAAGTTCTGAGAGGTCACAGAGCACAAAGTGTGTGACTGTCGCGTGGGATTACTCTGAATGTATCCCGGGATTGCCGTTCCAGACAGCCAGATAGCCCGGCGTGTATACCTGTTGTGTGCGATTTTTCCAAATGTAGCCTGGGAATGGCGTTCTGGGAGGTCTCGGAGCACGAAGTGTGTGACTCTTGCATCCTGTTATTCCGAATGTGGCCTGGGAATGGGGTTCTGGGATGCCAAAGAGCTCGAAATGTATGACTGTTGCATCCCGTTAATCAGAATGCGGCCCGGGAATGGAGTTCTGGGGTGTCAAGTACGAGGAATTGTATAACTGTTGCGTCCGGCTATTCCGAATGTGGCCCGGGAATGGCGTTCTGGGAGGTCAAGGAGCACCAAGTGTGTGACTGTTGCATCCGGTTATTCAGAATGTGGCCTGGGAATGGGGTTCTGAGAGGTCGACGAGCACGAAGTGTGTGACTGTTGGTGAAAAACGAGCCCGGCACAGGCCCGGCACCCTGCCGGCCGGCAACTCCCAACGCCTGCCCGGACCCCCCTGTGGAGTGATCTGTGAGCTCTTTTGAGTCAACTAGAAACCTATCAGTCTACGCTGTTAGGTAATAATTCCCAATATTTTTCTATATTTTCTTAATTTTTGTCTTCCCCCCCACTTCCCATATTTTCCTATATTTTCCGGGGAATCGACGATTAATTGTGTCTGTGTGTTTTTTCCCCTCCTGACTATTCCGTCGGCCCCGCACGGACGCACGGGGGAGTGGGCAGCAGAAGACACGGGGCGGAGGGAGACGCGAACCGAGTGAGAACGAGACGAGACAGCGCTCTCTCTCTCTCTCTCTCGGACGTTGCTGTCTAGAGGCTGGGCCAAGGCGTACGGTGGAGCGCCCGGTCGTCAGCGGCCGCACCCCTGCTTACTTCCGCTGAGAGGGCGGTGCAGCTCGCAAGTGGGATCTGGCGTTCAAGGCAGGGGCGGCTTGCTGAAGGCATCTGCGTTCGTGCACGTTTCACGTATTGCTCACGCGCTGTGGCCGACGCCAGGCTGTTATTCTTCTTTTTCGTCATATTGTTCTTCATAGTATTACTAGTATTGCTATTGTTAATGTTGTCATTGTTAGTTGTGTTAGTGTTGTTGTCATTGTTGGTGCTATGAATATTTTCAGAATTGACATTACGATGAGCATTAGCAATGTTATTACCATTCGTTTTATTATTCGTAGTATTACATATACGGCTACTGCTGCTACTACTACTACTACTACTACTACTACTACTACTACGACTACTACTATTACTACTACTACTACTACTACTACTACTACTACTACTACTACTACTACTACTACTACTACTACTACTACTACTACGACTACGACTACGCACTACGAACTACCGTACTACGACTACGACTACGACTACGACTACTACACGACGACTAACGACTACCACTACTACTACTACTACTACTACTACTACTACTAACTACTACTACTACTACTACTACTACTACTACTACTACGACTACTACTTACTACGACTACTACTACTACTACTACTACTACTACTACTACTACTACTACTACTACTACTACTACTACTACTACTACTACTACTACTACTACTACTACTACTGCTTCCACGTGTATGACTAGTATTAACAAGATTATGACTAGTGGCATCAGTATTAAACTTATTAGTCGTATAACTTTTTTGCTATACAGATTACACATATGATCATTATTATCATTATTAGTCGTAGTCTCTGATTCGTGTGTTTCTTCTTCTTCTGGGTCAACTCATTCTTATGAATATGCTTCGTATGACTATTATTACTATTATCAGTATCATTGTTATTATTCGTATTCATATTATACTTTTTAATGCTTACTTTATTATGTTCTTTTCTTCTTCGGGAAGGAGGAGAGGCAGACGCCGGCGGGCGCGGCAATTCACCGAGAGGTGGAGAAGCCTGACCAGCCTGGGTGACGGGACACGCACTCGGCCCCGCCCCGAAGGAACGAGGCTCGGGAGCCCAGCCTCCAGTCGCTGCAAAGGGAACCGCCGGCGCTGCGGCCCAGTCGCTCCAAGGGCCCCGCGCCTCGAAACCTTGCACAGAGAACCGCCTCCAGTCGCTGCCGAGGGGGAAGGTCGACGGAGGTGCCGTCTGCCAGCGAAGGGAACAGGTGGGCAGGCCAGGGCCTGGGGCATTCGAGCAAACTTGTCTGTGGAAGTGACAATATATAGTGATGCAAAGAGAGAGAGAGAGAGAGAGAGAGAGAGAGAGAGAGAGGGAGAAACAGAAAGAAAGAGAGGGAGAGACAGGGAAAGAGAGAGAGAGAGAGAAACAGAGAGAGAGAGAGAGAGAGCGCGCGCGAGCGTGAGAGGCACGCAAGGCAACAACAATCACAGCCCGCGATGGCTTCTTGAAAAAATCTGGCCTGGAACCAGGTCCCGACATAGACTGGTTGTCCCACTCGCCGCCGGCCAGCTTCCTGAACTTCCTGAGGGCGTCCTTGGGCACCTGGGCCTGCTGCAGCGCCTGCGCCTGCTGCAGCGCCTGGGGATGTCAGGTGAGGGGTTGTGGAGCGGTGGGATGAGGAGGAGCGGAGCGAGGGGGGTACCTCCTCCCTCCATAAAAAAGGAAAATAAGACCATCCCTCCCTCCTAATCCCACCCTCCCTACCCTCCCTCCTCCCTCCCACCCGCCCACTCCCTCCTCCATCCTCCTCCTCCTCCTCCCCTCCCCTCCTCCTCCTCCTCCTCCTCCTCCTCCTCCTCCTCCCTCCTCGCCACCCTCCTCCACCTCTCCTCCTCCTCCTCCTCCTCCACCTTCCTCCTCCTCCTCCTCCCCTCCTCCTCCTCCTCTCCTCCTCCTCCTCCTCCTTCCTCCTCCTCCTCCACCTCCTCCTCACCTCCTCCTCCTCTAAACCTTTCTAGCCTCCCTCCCAGCCTGTGCCCTCCTCCGCCTCCTCCCTCTCCATCCTCCTCCTCCTCCCCTGGCCTCCTCCTCCTCCCACTCCTCCACCTCCCTCCTCCTCTCCTCCTCCTCCTCCCCTCCCTCCCCTTCCCTCCTCCTCCTCCTCCTCCTACCTCACGTCCTCCCTCCTCCATCCCTCCTCCTCCTCCTACTCCACCTCCTCCTCCTCCTCCTCCAGGGGGGGGGGGGGGGGCGGGAGAGAGGGTCGGGCGAGGGTGGGTGGGCGAGAGGAGCGGAGCGAGTGCGGGAGGGGTGAGAACCAGGGCGGGCACCGTCGGAGGGAGGGGGTCGGCGAGGGGAGGGGTGCAAGGGGAACGGGGGGAGGGGGGAGGGGGGAAGGGGAACGGGGGGAAGGAGACGGAAGGGGGTAAGGAAGGAAAGGAAAAGGGGGAAAGGGAAGTGGGGGAAGGGGAGGAGTGGGGGAGGGGTGGAAAGGGAAGAGGGGAAATGGGGGAGGGGGAAGGCGGCATGATGGCACCAATGGAATGGCACTCTGCCATCGGGAGTTGTGTGTGCTACATAAAGTAGGATCGCAATGCCTCTTCGACGATTATGGGACTGCATGTGATCCTAATCTTCGCCAAGGCCTAGGGTGGGGGGGGCCGGGCTGGGAAGAAAACGACTGGAGAGCGAACGACTATGGAGTGGACAGAGGGTCTCAAGGCGCGCCCACGGCGAGGGCGACGTCACCAGAGAGCTACTGGACTTGCCGACGTGCCGCCGCAGGTCCCCGGAGGCCGCGTGGAGCAGATTGCGGAGCCGCGAAGTTAAAGGGGCCCAAGGAAACACAAATAAATACACACAAATAAAAGGATTACATTTTTTCCCCATATTTTTTCTGGATTTTTGTCTTCCCCCCCACTTCCCATATTTTCCCATATTTTCTTCGGAACCGATGATTAATGGTGTCTGTGTATTTTTTTCCCTCCTGAAGATTGCGGAGCCGCGAAGTGCAACCTGCAATGCTGAAGATGGGAGCCGCCCCCTTCCCCCGGATAGCGGTCCAGCGGGTGGCGTCGCCGTGCAGGCCCACCAGGAAGGAAGGCTCTCCTTCAGCCCGTCGTGGACTGGAGCGCCAGCCAAGCAGGCCGAGAGAGAGAAGCCTGCCGGGCGGCCCAGGCCGGCCCAAAATGTGGTGAGGGACGCCGGCCGGGTCCCTGCACACGTGGCGTCGTTTGACGCGGAGCCACCAATGGACCACCAGAGGTCACATGCGCGGGGCTCGGTGTCGAATCTCGGGCTTCTGGACCCAGAAGCCCGGCATGTAGGGCCACGAGCGTCTTTTGCCCGTGCTGGGCCCCTGGAAGTCCAGAGGCCTCCCGGGGGCCTCGGCGGGGAGGCCTCCGTGGAGAGCTCCAGAGCAAGGGCCTGCAGAGACCGTCTGACGTGCCCAGGCCGCTCTCGGATTCACTGGTGCCCAGACCGCATGCGGCGGTCCATGTTCTCGACGTCGAGGGCGGTCAGTGTGAGGGGTGAGGCCAGGGCCAGAGCGCATCTGCGCTTTTGGAGTACCATGTGGGACCTGCTTTAGAATAGGAACATTCGACGGATCTCTAAGACCTCGTACTGCGCCTAATGCAGCGGCCGCGTTGTATACAAACGTGTCCACCCTGAGTGTGCCTGTATACGTAACGGCACCCAGTGGGTCTATAGACGCTTGTGGCCAGGAAGTGGGAACAGTATTTGGCACACCTATGCCCCAGACATCGGTCTTCTTGAAGCAGGTCGGCTTGGCCCTCCAACTGTGCCTCACCGACAAGCAACCAGGCTGCCGCCGTTAGGACATCTTGTATGAACGCGTGGACTTGAATGAGCTCGCAGAAAGCGCCACTACGCGGCACCACACGTCGCGAGGAGCGCCGATCCATCCAAGGAGATCAGATGCGGAACGACGAGTTCCTGCGCGAACTCTTGCGAGAACCCCTTATTGAGCTGCTGCTGAGGTGATGGCCAAGCGGGTGCGGGAAGCACGTCTCGCGTGCGCTTCGCTCCCTCGTGCCAGACGAAGAGCAGATGTGCCTCGAACCTGGGTCGCGGTGCTGCTGACACAGACTGCCAGCACAGACACCAAAGGCCCCCTATGCTCCCTCTCTTGGAGACTTGCGTCTGCCTGCGGGCGGCATCGGATTCGGCGCGAGGTGCGCTTAAGCTCGTCGCTGCTGTCCCCGGTATCGTACCGCGTATCGTCCACCCAGCGTCCATTGGTCTTGCAGACAAGGGCCGATCGGAGCCTCTGACGGACACACGCGCAGTGCGCCTGGGCGCACGCAAGGCTGGGCAACGCCACGAGAAGAGGACGAGACGAGACGAGACGCTGCTGCACGCACCATGGCCCGTGGCCCCTCAAGTGAACCAGCACTGGTATCTGCATTGTTTTGGGGGGTCGGGGCAATCGCGCTGCCACACACACCAATTTGGCACTTTCAGTCTCCACCGTCGTTGAACATCGCCGCCATTCATTCGAGAAGCCGCTATGACTTGCACGCGTGGCATCGTACCAGCAAGATTTCCCGCTGATATCCCATGCTATGTTTTGGAGGAAAGAGACGAAGAGAGATGAGGAGAAGGCAAAGAGGAGGGAGCAGCACCCGCAACCGCTTGTGAGCGACGGGGTCCCGATGCTGTGCTAAAAAGACACCGAATCGGCCGCGGCGGCCGCGTCCTTCCACCCCTGTGTTGTGGCACTCCAGAGGGCGCCCTTTATCACAGATCGATCGACTCGGCTGCACATTCGGATCGATCGGGCTGAGCCCAACCCGCGGATCAGAGGAGTCAGCCTTCGGGGTGCGCAGTGGCAACGATCCATCATTGCCGCGCACAGGTGTATCAACGGATCGCGGCTCTGCATCCTCCTCGTGCTTCTCGTCCTCGTCCTCGTCCCCGTCCTCGCCCTCGCCCTCCTCCTCCTCCTCCTCCTCCTCCTCCTCCTCCTCCTCCTCCTCCTCCTCCTCCTCCTCTCCCCCCCTTCCCGTCCAGGAGGCAAGGGCGGCATTCTTCGTCACCCGCTGCGCCAAAGATGGAGCACACGAAGCAAGCGCCAGGCGGGCAAGCCTTTGGATGGCCGCCATGACCCGCCCGACAGGAAGTACGGTGACGGTTGAAGTGCGGCGTGCTGTCCGGGGTGGTCTCGCCCCCTTTCAAGGGGTGACCGAGGGGCTCAGCGAACGATCGGCCATAAGGCTTGGAAGTGCCGAGCAACATCATAAACATTGTAGAAAACAATCGGCCAAAAGGCTTGAAGATGCCGAGCAACAGCATAAACCTTTCAGAAAACAGTCGACAAAAAGGCTTGGAGATGCCAAGCAACGGCATAAACCTTTCCTTGTTGAAAATTCCACGGACTTCTTGCACCGGCGCTGGAACCCCATAACCGGTGCGCGGAACGTGCCAAGGGAGGGGCGGCGCCGGAAGTGCCGCCCAAGGGGGTGCAGAGCCCAAGAGATCCGTGCGAACCTTTGAACATTTCATGTTTATGCCGTTTCTTCAACCGCAAGCAGAACCCGCATTGTTTGGCCACTGACTGTGTGAATTGTGAATTTCGGCGGCGAGCCCGAGGGGAAGTGAGAAGGGGCGGGCCTTCTCAGAAGGCTCGGAGGCTTGGAAGTCCCCCAGCCCTCCGGGAGGTTCTCCAGGCCTTCCCCGAGGACGCGGCAGACTCCTCAGAAGGCCGGGGAGGGCTTCTGAGGAGCCCCGTCGCCTTCTGAGAAGGCTTCTCCTCCGCACTTGCCCCCCTCGCTCGCCGCCGAGAGTCGCTTCTGCCGGGGGGGCGGGGGGCATGGCCCGAAGAGGGGCGGGGCCACCGCGGCGGCACGGACAGGGCGGGCGGCGCGCCCCGCCCCAAGCGGGCTTGGGCCGCAATGCCCTGGGAGCTGGGCCCTCTCAACTCTCCCATGGGGGCAGCGGGGCAGATGCGAAGCGAGCGGGCACACAGTGGAGGCCAGTCCACAAGAAACCTCCCGCGAGAAACCCGACCCTGAGAGCTCAGGACGTCCATCGATCGTTGGTCCGGGAACGTCACGCCTTCCGTGGCCAAACCACTGAAGCCCAAGAAACCCAGGGCACCCTGTTGGCAAGCAGGGTGTTTCTCGACATGGGTCTCCACTGTAGACGAAAGACCCTGTGCAGGAGTGACCTTTGGTGCGCGGCTTCCTGGGGCCACGGGGGGGCCGGACCAGAGCGCGCAGGCCAATGCTGGGGCCACACCTGCGGGCCGGCACCACAGGCCACGGGCCACTCCTGCGAGAGGCCACCCTTACGTTGGGAGGCAACTACTGGGAGGCTTCCGTCGGAAAGATTGAAAAGGATGAAGCCCCATTGGGGGGCTGTTACGCTGGAGTGGGCCTCGGATTAAGCCGGATCAAGCAGGGTTAAGCGGGATTAAGCTGGACTGCGCAGGATTGAGCGGGATTAAGCCGGATGTCGGACCAGGGCAAAATCAGAATTTGACCTCCCAAGACTTCCATCCGAACGTGCGCATGCGGCCGGACCTGGGACAAAACAAACATCCTTCAAGAGCACGGGACCCGCCGCCGGCCAAGCTATTCGAGGGCCGCCCTCCCCCAGGATGCGGATGCGGATGCGGACGCAGGGATCCGGGGGCCAACCTCCTCGAGGGGACTTTGCGACGCCCCCCAGCCCGGTGGAGGCGAGGACGGCCAGGCAGATCGGCGATTCGCACGCCCCCCGAGGCGGGGGCGGCTCCAGCGCGGGCGATGCGCAGCCACGGCTGTGCCCCCGCCAGTGGGCAGCGACGGCTGCGGGGCGGACGACGCTCGCCCGCATGTGAGCCCCAATTGCCCCTGCAGATCAGGCTTCTGAGGCGTCGACGGGGGGTCAAGACCTGAAGCATGTCTGCAGCTGGGCGAACTGAAGGGGCCCTGGGACACACAAGTAAATACACACAAATAAACAGATTCCTAATATGTTCCCATATCTTCTGGTTTTTTGTCTTCCCCCCCCACTTCCCATATTTTCCCATACTTTCTGCGGAATCGACGATTAATTGTGTCTGTGTTTTTTCCCCTCCCGACGAACACCCGCAAGGGTCTCCGATAACCCCAGCGTCGGTCGGATCCGCAGGGGTGGGCTCGCCCCTTGGCCGTCGGGGTAGACGGCGCTCGCCACTGCGTGGGCGGGCCACGCCTGCCGAGAGCCCCGAGGCGCCCCCACCTCACGGCCCAACGGGAGCTCGTCCGAGCGGCTGCCCACGACAAGAAGAAGTGAGGCCCTGCCTTGCCCGGGGGGTGTGCAAAAAGGGGGGGGGATCGCAAGTCATGGCCCGAGGGGCGTGCGCGGCCCCAGGGGGCCAAATGATGTACGGTCGAGGCGTTGACCTAAGGAACCCGAAATAAGGAACGAGGCCCCCTTTTCCCAGAACTTCAACCTCGATTTCCTCTGGAAAACCCTGGAAAACCCGAGGCAAGCTGTGAAACAATCAAGGAACACGGAGCCCCTCCCCAGCGAAAAGGGTTCCTTCTTCAGCGCCCCGACTGTATTGAAATCCGCCGACCCGCACTTGCTGGGGATGAAAGGGCATGTGGGACATTCGGCTGTCCACCTCCCCCCCTCCCCTGTGGCCAAAATGCCGTTCGAGGGGGAAGAGGGAGGGCACGAGCTCGTCAACGGGCCTCCAGAGACTCCAAGAAAAACCAAGAGGGCAGACAGAGCGCCAAGACGGTCGAAAAGAGCGCCGAGACGGCCCAGTGGCCCCACGACGACCCAAGAGGACTTCAAGACTGCCTCAAGACCCCTTAGACTGCCCATAATGTTCCCAGAGGACCGCCGAGAAGGCCCCACGAGGCAAACGTGGTCCCATTCCCTTATTTAAAGCGCACTCGCCTTTTTGGTCTTGACAGCTTCTGAGGGACCCCCAAGATGGTCACAAGACGGCCGAGGAGGCCCCCAAGAGGGCCCCAAGACGGCGTCGTCGCCGTCGTCGCCGTCGCCGCCGTCGCCGTCGTCGTCGTCGTCGTCGTCGTCGTCGTCGTCGTCGTCGTCGTCGTCGTCGTCGCCGTCGTCGTCGTCGTCGTCGCGTCGTCGTCGTCGTCGCCGTCGTCGCCATCGCCGTCGCCGCCGTCGTCGTCGTCGTCGTCGTCGTCGTCGTCGTCGTCGTCGTCGGGGCTGGCCCGACGGGGGCCGGGCCCCGCGCCCCGAGGCCGCGGCGGTCGCTGTCTGGGGCACCGCCCTCCGCCGCCGCCGGCTGCCGCGGCTCCTCCTGGCGCGACGCGGCGCGCGCGAAGCGCGCGCTCCTCCTCCTCTTCTTCCTCCTCCTCCTCCTCCTCCTCCTCCTCCTCCTCCTCCTCCTCCTCCTCCTTTTCCCTCTCCCCCCCATCCACCTCCCTCGGGCCCGAGCGCGGGGAGAGCATGTTGGGACGACGAAATGTTGCAAGTTTTTCGCCGTGTACCCCAAGGGGTCGCTGTGCCCCAGAACCAGGGAGCGCCTCTTGCTGGAGCACGCACGTGCGCAGCGCTGGCGACAAGGACTTTTCGAGTGCTGGGAGCTGGGGGCTGATGAGGTGCATGATTGTTGGATGCCGTGCGCTTCGAGTCATATGAAAGTCTGTGCTTCTGACGGTGGGACGACGAAATGTTGCAAGTTGTTCCTGGCCGCACACGGCTGCACCTACATTGCGACGCCACCTCGACGAAGCGCCCCCGCCCCCCGCATTTCAAGGTTGGCATCGAGCGAGCACCCCAAGTCCGGGAGGACAAAACAATGCAAGTCAACACTGGAATACGGGGGAAGGGGGAGTTCCTCGGAGATCGATGGAATATGATCAAAGCTGACACGCTGTTTCTCGGAACGATGACATAACTTGCGATATCTTGTCCGCCCACTGGAGCGACGAGAACGACTGCGTACCCTGCGCACCCCCACTCGAAGCCCCCGACTTCGGGTTGGGGGCCGTATGGGCTCCACGTCAGGTCCTTTCGATGCTCTCGGACGCGGCCCTCAGTGGGAACGGAGGGCAGCTTGGGGCCTTCGGGTGGGGTCGGGGTGGTTTTGGCTGCTAGCGCGGCACGCCATGTTGGAAAAGGGCGCCTACGCGCGATCCCGCGCGGGCAGATTACAGTCAATCCGTATCATAAGGATGCGCGGTAAGGATGCAATGGCCCTGGAGGGCCCCGTCGGCACTTTTCGAACGAGGCTGGCCAGCGAGAGTCGCTGAGGATGGGCCGACGGGGCAAGGATGCAAGGGTACCCTTGGGAAGGTTGCCCATCCTCAATTCTTATGCGGGTTGACTGTACGCGCCAACGTGGGTGAAAACGACCCCGCTTTTCCCGCGTCGCTCACGCGGGCAAGTCGGCCCCGCGCCGGCTGGCGGGGCGGAGCGGCCTGGGCGTGTGGAGGGCACTGGCGCAGAGCAAGACTCTGCCCTGCCGTCCACTCCCCTCCCGTCCTCTGCTCTCCGCTCCTATCCCTCCTCCTCCTCCTCCTCCTCCTCCTCCTCCTCCTCCTCCTCATCGCCTGCTCCACCTCCTCCTTCATCACTTCTCATCCTCCTCCTCCTCCTCATCGCCTCGTCCGTCCTCCCTCCTCTCTGTCAGCAGGGGGGCGATGCGTCGCGCGCACATCCCTCGCAGAGGAGCATCCGCCGACCCCCCGGCGGCGTGTGCGAGGGGCTTTTCCGTGTTCGAGGCGAGCTCTTCCGTTGGGGTCGTCGTCTCCGTCCTCCTCTGTTCCATTTGCCTGGGCCCTCTTCCTCATACGCGCCGTCCAGCGCAAAATCGAGCAGCATAGGAGCGGAATCGAAGGGAAGGAATGGAATCGAAGGGAAGCCCCTTCCCCTTGATCCATTCCCCACGCCGGGGGCTCCCAGGAGGCCCCAAGAAGCCCACAAGAGGCCCCCAGGACATCCGAAAAAGCCCCCAGAGGCTCTCAAAAGACCCCAAAATTCCTCCCCAACGGCCCCAGCGAGCCTGAGCCTTCCCAAGAGGCTCCAAGAAGCATCCCTGAGGTACTCGGGCCCACGTCAGCGTCGTCGTCGTCGTCGTCGTCGCCGCCACCGCCGCCGTCGTCGTCGGCGTCCCCCTTCAGGGTCGGCGGCACCGGCCGAAAGACCTTCGCAGTATCAAGACAGCCACGCCCGCCATGCAATCCCGCCCACTGCTGCTGCTGCTGCTGCCCACTTCTGGCATATCCTCGCTCCCTCCATCTCTCCCCTCCCTTCAACCTCCCCCTCCCCTCCCCTCCCAGCCCCTCCCCTCCCGCCCTCCCTCCCTCTCTCACTCCCCCCCACCTCCACCTTAACCCCTCTCTCGTCCGTCCTCCCTCCATTCCCCTCAGGGACAACGTTAGGGGGGACCAGCACAGCGTGGGAAACAACGACCTGCAATCGGCGATACATTGCCGACAGAATCGGTGATACAGTCGGGGCCCTGAAGAAGGAACCCTTTTCGTTGGGGAGGGGCTCCGCGTTCCTTAAGTGTTTCACAGCTTGCATCAGGTTTTACTTATGTTTCGGATAGGAAATCGAAGTTGAACTTATGGTAAAAGGGGCCTCGTTCCTTATTTAGGGTTCCTTAGGTCAACGCCCCGACTGTAGGCCCCTGACAGCGAGCCCGCGCGCTCCTGGGCGTGGCGGGCCATCGAGCCCCTTATCGACGAGGAGTGGGCGACATTAGGGGTCGATGCGCCCCCTCCCCCCGCCCCTGAGCCGATCCCCCCCCCCTACGTCGTCCCTGATCCCCTGCCCTCTCCTCCTCCTCCTCCTCCTCCTCCTCCTCCTCCTCCTCCTCCTCCTTCCTCCTCCTCCTCCTCCTCCTCCTCCTCCTCCTCACCTCCTCCCTCCCCTCTCCCTCCTCCCTCCTCCTCCTCCTCCCTTCCCCTCCTCCTCCCTCCTCCCTCCTCCCTCCTCCCTCCTCCTCCCTCCTCCCTCCTCCTCACTCCACCTCCTCTCCTCCTCCTCCTCCTCCTCCTCCTCCTCCCTCCTCCTCCTCCTCCTCCTCCTCCTCCTCCTCCTCCTCCTCCTCCTCCTCCTCCTCCTCCTCCTCCTCCTCCTCCTCCTCCATCCCCGGCGGCCCTTCGCGACGATCCCAGGCACCCCGGCAACGCTCTCGGCGAGGCGCAGCCGCTGAAAGGCAGCCCGAGGCTGGGGCACCGAGGCTGTGGGCACCGCCGGGAACCAACGAGGACGCCCGAAAACCTCGAACCCCGCCCGACAACCAGTGGGCAGACGACGACGACGACGCCGCCGGCGGCGACGACGACGACGACGACGACGGCGACGACGACGACGACGGCGGCAGCCGCTGAAAGGCATCCCGAGGCTGGGACACCGAGGCTGGGGCACCGCCGGGAACCAACGAGAACGCCCGACAACCTCGAACCTCGAACCCCTGTCTCTGCGGGGCCTCCGCGTCGGGAGGGGTCTCGCAGGCATCCCAGTGGGCAGACGACGACGACGACGACGACGACGACGACGACGTCGGCGGCGGCGGCGACGACGACGGCGACGACGACGACGACGGCGACGACGACGGCGACGGCGGCGGCGGCGGCGACGGCGGCGAGCAGGGTCCGGCGAGGGACAGGCCCCACCTAGGCGGGGGCCGCGCACGCGCGGCGGGCGTCCTGCACCACCTCTGAGCATCATTCAACCAAACCCTATCCTTAGGTCGGGCATGTCGTCCTACAGGCGGGTTGTGGACGAACAGACATCAACAGATTCTCAAGCATAGTCAAGAATGATCACACAGTCGTCCCCGGAATATTTTTCGACTGCTTTGGGAGATTCCCCCTGTAGAGGGACATGGCCAACTTAAGCCTAATCCCAGGGGCGTGGCCTGGGCCCCGCCGGTCGATCTGCCCCCCCCCCCCAGGCGGGAGTGTGGGCGCCGCTTCCGTTGGGTCTCGAGGGGCATTATCCCCAACTGGGGTGCTGAGATTGCAGGGGCCCCAGGACACACAAATAAACACACACACACACAAACAACAACAACATTCCCCATATTTTCCCATATTTTCTGGGTTTCTGTCTTCCCCCCCACTTCCCATATTTTCCCATATTTTCTGGGGAATCGGCGATTACATGTGTCTGTGTGTTTCTTCCCCTCCTGAGAGATGGTGGGGGTCTGGGTGGGGACGGGGATGGAGACAGGAGCCCTCGGTGGCAACTCATGGGAGCCTCCCATACAGTCCTGTCGGCTCTTGCGAATCGACGCTCGTCGACGCTGACTCGACGCTAACTCGACGCTAAATCGACACTGATCGACGCTACATCGGCGCCACCTCATCGACTCCAAACTCGAATCGGCGCTAATCGACGCTGAAGACGGAATTGAGAGGGTACGCCAGGCTCCCGTGATTTGGAGGCCTGGAACTGGGCACCAACACCAAGACAGAGGGCTGCCTCCACAGGGGGGAGGTGATCCTAGATTTCGGTGCTGGTGGTAATATTTCGGCCACCTTGGAAGCCAGAATCTTACCACCGTCACCGAGATCGGGATCTTCTTCCCTCGGTGGAGGAACACCGCCGATCCTGGTGTTGGTGTCAACCTCTAGGCCTGCGAATGATTGAGCGATGCGGCACCTCGAAGCGGCGCCGCGCGTGCGCCAGCGCGCCGCCCGCCCCGGCGCGGGGCGCCGAGGGCCAGCGGAAGCGCCACGAGAGCACCACCGCGCTGCCGCCGGGCGCTGCCTGGCGGGGCAGCGGCGGTGGCAGCGCGAAGCGCGCCGCGCGCTCGCGGCGCGCAACTGCGGGGTCCCTCCAATGCCTCCTCACTCCCGGTCCCCTCCTCCTTCACCTTTTCCATCTTCTCCGCCGCCTCCTCCTCCGCCTCCTCCACTTCCTCCTCCGCCTCCGCCTCCGCCTCCACCTCCTCCTCCGCCAACGCCTCAGCCTCCGCCTCCGCCTCCTCCTCCTCCTCCTCCTCCTCCTCCTCCTCCTCCTCCTCCTCCTCCTCCTCCTCCTCCATCTCTCTTCCTTATAGATAACTCCTCCCTGTCGCACCCCGAGGTCGGTTGAAAAGGCGGCCTGGTCGTTTCGCTTGAGACGTTCTCACAATGTATGACCCTGAAGCTTGAAGTTTGCAACACCTTCACGGATGGAGGGCGGCCAGCTTACAACATGTGGCCTTCCCCCACCGCCGCGCATACTCGTCTTGAAAAATATGGAGGGCGGTCGGCTTTCAAAATGTAGCTCTCGCCCTAACGTTTGCAAGAGTTTCACGGATGGAGGGCGGCAATTTTGCAACATGTGGCTCTCGCCTTGGCGCCACGCACATTCGTCTAACAGTTTGCAACAAATTCGAAGACTCTCATGGTTGCCGTCCCAGACATGGTGTTTTCGCACGATGTCGGAGTGCTACGGCGCAACAGCCATGTTGATTCGCCGTGTTGGAGTGCCAGGGACGGCGTTCTGGAATGACTCTGGATCGTCAAGACGCAACGGTAACGGTGACTCGTGGCGTTGACGTCCCAGGAATGATGCTCTGGCACAGCTCAGGATTTCCAAACGATTGCCTTCAACGTGGCACTGCCCTCAATGACAATGAGTCCTTGTATGGGGCCCATGAAGAAGGAACTTGGAGGGAGGGCTCATTGCAATATCGTGGATGAGTCTCGGATTTACACTGGTCCTCCTCCTCCTCCTCCTCCTCGCACCTCTTCGCACCTCCCCCTCCTCTTTCTTCGCCTCCTCCTCCTCCTCCTCCTTCCCTCCCTCCTCCTCCTCCTCCTCCTCCTCCTCCTCCTCCTCCTCCTCCTGCTCCTCCTGCTCCTCCTGCTCCGCCTCGCGCCTCCTCCGCCTCGCTCCTCCTCCCCTTCCTCCTCCCCCTCAGGGCACTCTCCCTCCTCGCACCTCCTCCCCTCCTCCTCCTCCCCCTCCTCGCTCCTCCTCCTCCACCACCTCCCCACCTACCTCCTCCTCCTCCTCCTCCCTCCTCCCCTCCCTCCTCCTCCTCACTCCCCCCTCCTCCTCCTCACTCCTCCTCCTCCACCTCCTCCTCCTCTTCTCCTCCTCCTTCCTCTCCTCCTCCTCCTCCTCCGGCCTCCTCCTCCTCCTCCTCCTCCTCCTCCTCCTCCTCCTCCACCTCCTCCTCCTTTTCATCCTCCTCCTCCTCATCCTCCACCTCCCCCCTCCCTCCTCCCCCTCCTCCCTCCCCTGCTCCTCCTCCCCCTGCTCCTCCTCCTCCTCCTCCTCCTCCTCCTCCTCCTCCTCCTCCTCCTCCTGCTCCTCCTCCTCTTCCTGATCCTCATTCTTTCACACATGTTTCCAGAGGGACGCTGCGCAACCAAATGGCAAGCTGCATTCAAGAACAACCAGGTGGCACATTGAAATCGAACCCTGTTTTCAAAAACTGAAAGCGCAAAACATCAAACGCGGCTGGTCTATAGACGTGTATCTGCAGCTCGCCAGGTCAGCAATTTTGTACATTGGTCCAGCCACTCCTCTTGGATCCTCGCTAGAGCATCCGCTGGGGTCCTACAGGCTTTCTGAATTGCTGCCTCCCGCGCCAGTCTGAAATTTTCAGACTACGATGCATTATCCCACCAGCCCTCTGGGCGTCGGTGGTTTAGGGCGTTTCCTCTTCCACCCCTCCCTCTTCCCCTTTGGGGAGGGGTTTACCCCTCCCCCTACCCCCTCCCCACTGACCTGGACAGGAGGGGCGGGGAGCGGTCAGAGCGTCCAGAACGGCCTCGGCGAGGAAGCCAAAATCATTGATTTTACTATGGTTTTGGCCCCATTTTGGCCTTCTGAGGGGGCAACGCTAATTAGAGCTCCCCTCTTCTTTGATCGATTTCCTCCACGATGGCCGCAAGAGGCCCACAGGATGCCCCAAGAGGCCGCATGATGGCCCCAAGATGGCCCCAAGAGGCCCCCCAAGAGGCCCCAAGAGGCCCCAAGAGACCCCCCAGAGGCACCCAAGGTGCTCCCTGAGGCCTTTTTACTATGGTTTGGGCCCCACTTTGGCCTTCTGAGGGGGCAAAGATAGCCCCAAGAAGCGCCCAGGAGGCCCCCAAAGGCCCCAAGATGGCCCCAAGAGGCCCCAAGAGGCCCCCAGGAGGCCCCAAAGAGGATCCCGAACGACCCACAGAGGCCCCCCCGAGGCACCCAAGACGCCGAAAAGCCCCTCAGGACGACCCTCTACTCGCCTGGGCGTCGTTTCTGGACGGGCTGGTGGGGATACGCGAAGCGTCTAGAATTTTCAGACTACGACAAAAAAAAAAAAATCAAAACCATAATCCATCACACAAAAACCACAAAAAAAAAACAAAAACAAAAAAAAAAAAAACCAAAAAAAAAAACAAAAAACAACAAACAAAAAACACAAACGAAAAATTCAGACTACGATGCATTTTGCTTTCCACCGACAACTCAACTCAAGAACTGTCCTACTCGACCTGTTTCTGGCAACATACGACCGGTGCCACATAGCCTGGGCAATGATACATGCATCCTTCATATGGGCGGCCCTCTTTGTCAAACTGCCATCGGTTTTCGCCATCTCCCGGTCCGTGCACGACGACATCGGAAACATAAGCTCGTACTTCTCGCTTCGCTTGTTCGAGGCTACCCTTGAGATGCGGCGCACGCGCGGCCATCTCAATCCAAGTTTGGTCGCTTATCAAAGCGCAGAACATGTCAAGAAGGATGTTCTCCTCCCCCTTTCGGCAACCCAAGGGAAACGCGTATGCCACAATGCCGTGCTCGATAACCTGCAACGAAGAAGATTTCAGAAGCAAGTCATCCAAACCCTCTGAAATCTCAACATCTGGCCCACCGATGCGGTGGCGCACGGCCACTGCCCAATCCTTCAGTGCGAGACAGGGCACAGGCCGGATTGGACGGCATAGCTTCATGTTTATATCTTCATCTCGCAACACTTTGTCGAGTGCATTCGACAAGACATCTATCATGCTGAACTCGTTCAACACGCAGAAAATGAACTTGCCACCTGGACGCAACATACGCTCAACTTCCGCAAAACATGTTTCGCGGTCAGGTACAAACATGAGCACGAAACTCATCAACACCACATCCACGCTGCTTTCGCAAAAATGCCTTCTCAAGGCCACAGGATCGTCGGCACTCAATGGCGCAATGAACTTCATAGACACTGTCGATTCTCTCGTTGTACTGCTGGCGCTCTCGACATCGCAAAAGCCTGCCTCCTTGGCCCTCGCCTGAGCCTGCTGGCACATGTCCTCTGAGAGATCTGTGGACCACACTTCAAAACACAAAGGACCACTCCCATACTCATGACGCAACATCTGTGCCACTTCCAAACCAGGTGCACCAGGCCCATCTCCCAAGGACACCACACGGAAAACTGCTCTTTCTGGGGCTCGAACTTCGACGTCCGAGATTTTCTTCAGGAGACGCTGGTAGTGCTCGCTGACCGACTTGATGAGTTCATTGCGTACTGCCCGGTCGCCATCAAGGAAGCGAGTGTACAATGCTGCGGTCTCGCCTGAAAAGGCCATCTTGAAGTTCGAGGCGGAACCATGGCTTGAGCCAAAATGGCTGCTGATGAAACTGTCTGACGAGGACCCGATTCCCCACATACCAAGGCCGCTCCGATTTTCGTGACACCGAGCTCACGCAGAACAAGCTGTAGGAAATCACGAACGCCTCCTTCCTACATTGCAAATGTGCGAATGTAGCGAGCGAAAACCACGCAGCGAATTCTGGGAAAGCACAAACCACGATGGGACGCTCTCGGCGAGGCGCAGCCGCTGGGGAGCATCCCGAGGCTGGAGAACCGCCGAGAACCACCGAAAATCTTGAACCTCGAACCCCGCTGAGTCTATCCCCCTAACGCTGCCCGAAAGGAGGGCCTCATATCTCCAGGGCTGTGCGCCCTGGCTGGCGCCCCCGCCCTCTCGGCGGCGGCGAGGTCACAGAGAGGCCACTCGAGCTCCCGCACTGGCGCTTCGGGCCGCTCCGGCCCAAAGAGGGACGACCTTCAGAACCACCCCTGCTCCCTAGAAACCTAGGTCGCCCAACTTCGCGCATCGGGGCCCGCGACCGCGCCCTCGCGCCGCCCCCCTGGAGGGGGGGCAAGCTCTCCAATCCAAGCTGCGGCGCGCGAAGCGAGGCTGTCTTCGCGCCCCTGGGGGTGACCCAGGAAACGGGCGCCCCAAAGAAAGCATCAAAGGCTTCCCAGAGAATGGGTCGAAACAACAGAGGCCTTTTAGATGAGGTCCGAGTAGATGGGGTCGAAAGACCGCGCCGCATCGCCAATGCATCGCCGACGTATCGGCGATGCAACGGCGGTGCATCGGCGACGTCGGCGTGAGGAAACACGGGCTCCACATCGAGCCGCACCGTCGATGCATCGGCGATGCGGCACGATCCTCCGACCCCATCTGCTCGGACCCCAGCCAGGAGGCCTAGAAACCAGGGTTGGGGGACGCATGCGGGGTTGTCCCCCCTGACCTCCGGGCCGAGCTGCGGCAGCGAGGGCCCTCCCCGCCCTATCCTCCGGGGGCGAGCAGGGGCAGCGGAAGGGGCCCAGCGCATGACCACGGAGAGCACACCGGAGGGCAGGGTAGCAAATGGGTTGGCATGCAAGGTGACGAACTGGCCGACATGGGCGAAGCGGGCCCCACTGGAAACGGGTCCTGGGACCCCAGGGGTGCTTTAATCCTCAGAGCATCGGTAAACGACAAAAAAGCGTGGGCATAAACTGTCGGAAGTCCGCGCGGATCTATTGGATCGGCGCTGGACCCCCCTCACTGGCGCGCAGAGCGCGCCGCCAGGGGGGCCCCAAGGCGGATCCGAGAAATCCGCGCAGACCGAAAGTTAGATTACGCAGGTGTTTCTTCTTCGATCCTTCTGAGCCATGCGGGGATGAACAGGATAATCGGGGTGTCCTCGGGTCCCACCTGAAGCCTTGGGCCAGAAGAGGAGGATGAGCGAGGCGGGAGGCTTCTGCTTGGACTCGGGCCTGGTGGCGAGCGCACGCCGCCCGAAGGGGGGGGGGAGGAGTCGGGCGGGAGGAGAGGAGCGGGGGCGAGCGGAGGAGTGGAGGGGGGCGAGTGGAGGCGCGAGGGGGGGTGGGGGGGAGGGAGGCCAGCGGCGCGCAGGAGGAGCAGGGCGGGCGAGAGCAAAAGGGGGTGGCATGGCGAGCGCGAGGCCAACGGGGCGGGGGGGGGGGGGGCCGTGCACAGCATGCAAGCCGCGCGCGCAGCGGCGCCTACGAGGCTCCGCCCGGCGCAGGCCGCCACGTCGTAAGGAGCGCCGCCGCCGTCCAGGAGAAGCCGTCGGGGCACCTGGGCCGGCGGAGCCCCCCTCCGTCATCATACTCCTCCTACATCCTACTCCTCCTCCTCCTACCGCCACTCATCCTCTCACCCTAAGCCTCATCACAATCAAACCGTTAAAAGTCAATCAGTCCCTCATACCTACTCCTCATCAATCCACTCCCTCCTAAAATCACTCGTCCTCCCATCCTCCTCCTCCTTCCTTCAGATTGGACCTCCTCCTGACACTCCTCCTCCTCATGTGAACCTCTCCTCCTCCCTCAATCCTCCTCCTCCCCCCGTTCCCCCACACCATCCCCCCCTCCCCCCTCCCCCACTGTTTCCCCCTCCCCCCCTAATCTGCCCCCCTCCCACTCCGGCTCCTCCCCCTTCCCCCTTCCCTCACGGCAGGCTCGTGCCGTGGCGACCACAGCGGTGGCGTCTGACACCGCGTGGACTGTGCAGCCGCGAACGGTCGGCGGCTCTTCGACCGCCGGATCGCTCCACGTTCGCCGATGCTGGGCCACCGGGCGGAGCTCGACCCTGACCGCCCGCACTGGGGTCGTCGCCGCGCCGGCACGACGCGAACCTGTCGTGCAGAGGGGGCTATGCCGGCATCCGCCTCCCCATCCAGCCCCTGCTTATGATCCTCCTCCCACTGCTCCCACGCCTCAGGAGGGGAAAAAGCACACAGGCACAATTAATCCTCGATTCCCAAGAAAAGATGGGAAAATACGGGAAGTGGGGGGGAAGACAGACACCCAGAAAATATGGAACATTTTGGGCCTATTTATACTTGTGTGTATTTATGTGTGTCCTGGGGCCCCTCCCACACCGCCTGCTGCTGCTCTTGCAGCTGCTGCTCAGGCGCTTCCCCTTCCTCCCCCCCTTCCTCCCCCCGCCTCGCCCCCTGCGGCTCCCCCCTCCTCCCCCCGCCTCTGCTTCCTCCTTCTCGTCCTTGCCCTCCGCGGCTGCAGCGGCAGGACTGGCCCGATGGGCTTTCGCGCACGTGGAGGAGGAGAAGGAGAGGCGAGGAGGAGGGCGAGGAGGAGGGCGAGGAGGAGAGGCGAGGAGGAGGAAAGGCGAGGAGGACGAGGAGAAGGAGAGGACGAAAGAGGCGAGGAGGAAGGGGAGGGGAAAGGGGAGGAGGCGAGGAGGTGAGGAGGAAGGGGACGCGAAAGAGCAGGGAGGAGGACGAGGAGGAGGAGGGGCGAGGAGGAGGGCGAGGAGGGCGCGGCAGGACCGCGCCACCGGGGGCGGACGCGGGCTCGCCGCGCGCGAGCCCAGGCTGCGGGCGGAGAAGAGGAAG
>CAUYUJ010017171.1:1728226-1753226 GCA_963575745.1 Prorocentrum cordatum | reverse complement strand
CTCAAGGTGGAAGGGCGCGCCGCCAAATTCAACGAAGTGCTGGACCGCGTGCCAAATGTGGTCCGGGCAACACTTCTGAGCTGGGTCCAGGCCAGGAGGCGCGGAAGAACGGGTAATTAGGCGGGCTGGACCAAACAGCGCAGGCGAGGAAGTTCAAAGCATCCAACACGAGACCAGACCAGAGCACCCCGAGGGGCCGCATGCGAGGCGAAACCTTGGAGCACGGGAGGCCGCTGAAGTACGGCCGAGCGTCGTGCGGGCTGATCGGCAGTAACTCCCTGCGCGAAGAACTGGCCGAGGTGGCCGAAGCGCGAACGGAGCCGAGTTTGGACTTCAGATCGCCCCCCGGGACGCTCACGAGCAGAGAGCGGGTGAAGTCGCCGAACCTGCCTCTAGAAAACCCGGCACTCAACGCGAAGACGCCCATGGCCTCCGCCGAGTCCTCGCAAGACCTTGCGGCCTCCGTGCACCATGCCCTCCATGCGCCGAGCCCAGCGCCGGGGGCGCCCCGAAGCTCCTGACGGAGGAAGCCCAGGAGCTCCGCCTGAGCGGCGCTTACCACGTCTGAGGGCGGCATTCGCCACCGCCCTTGTCCTTCCCCTTCTGCTTGCCCTTGCCTTTCCCCTTGTCCTTGCCTTTCGCCTTCCCGCTCCCCTTGCCAATGTCGCCGGAGGTGCTCCAGACGTAGTCGTAGCTCTGCTGGTGTGGCCCGGCGGACCGGCGATGCAGACGCTGGTTGAACTCCGTCTCCTCCTTGGCGTTGCATTCCTCCTCCTTGTTCACCAGCGTCGCCGTCTCGGCCGGGGCCAACTCCAAGTACTGGGCCGTGTCCCACGACCCACTCGTTGATGCCAACTCCAGCGCCTTCAGCCGTTGTGCTGCCACGTCTGCCGCCGCCTTCGTCCTGCCGAGTGCGAGGTGGTCGAGGATCACCGCCATGGTGTGCATCTCCCGCACGTTCCTCAGAGAGCTCACCTTCTCCGTGTTCGGCTTGAGGACGCGGATGAAGTACGACTTGGCGCTGGCAGGGGTGAAGTTCTGGTCCCAGGTCTTCGCCTCCCCGTCCCTGCCGACGCAATCCTCCGTCTGCTGGAGGGTTCGCGTCGCCAGCCGTCCTGGATGCCGCGCTGCCCAGGACATCAGACGGTCCTGGGTGGACCGCCCGCCGGAGGGGGAGGCATCGGGAAAAACCGGCGACGCAGAGCGGGATGCACTGCGATCGCGCTCCCGGCGCCTGCTCCGAGACCTCGACTCTCGTCGCCGCCGCCTCTCTCGTGACCGATCGCGCCGGCTGCGACGGGCCCGCTCCTCCTCAGCTGGGTCGCTGGCGAAGGCCCTCGGCCTGGACGGGGCCGCAACCTCCTGTGGGCGCCGCTGTCCATCTCCATTGTAACGCCTATCTTTCCTGTCATCTCTCCTGCCCTCCTTCTCGACCTGATCGCCCTCCCTGTCCTGATCCTTTCTCCGCTCCTCCTTGCGGTCGCTTTGACCACGGTCCCTGGCATCTCCGCGATCTCGCCTCCTGCTCGTGCCCACGTCCTCCTTTCGTGAGTGGCCTGCGTCGTCGTGGCGATGAGGGGCAGGACGAAGTCGGACACCCTCGGGATCATCGCGAAGAGCGTCACGCATCCGACGGAGATCGTCCCCTGTGCCGCAAGGCGGGCCCCCATCGAGGAGAGCCGGCCGAGTATAGGTCGTTCAGCGCCGCCGCGAGGCCGGGGGGCATCAATCCGTGTTGGTTTCACGGTAGCCTGAATGGCCGAGATCTTCTCGAGGAGGGCCTCGCGCTTCCCACTGGCAATCCAGCCGACGACTGAAAGGTCCGGCTCCGACCTAACGGCGTTGAGAAGCCTCCAGCGCCAGACCGGGATGACGGGCGCCTTGCGGAAGGTCGTCTCGTCGTCGTCGCCCTTCCCGGCCGCGTGGCGGTAGAGGCCGGGGTTAGGGTGCCCCTTGTCCGAGGAAAGCCACCAGTCGTAGTACTCGTCCTCCACTGCGACCATTGTCGCCTCGTACAGCCTGGCCTTGCCAGCAGACTCGCTAATGACAAGCAGGCCCTTGCCCTGCTCGTTCCCGTCGTCGTCGTAACACTGTATCTCGATCGCGTCGCCAGCGCTCCATCCGGCCTGGCTGGCAAAATCGGGATCGAGGTCAGGAGATACCCATGGGCCGACTGCGAGGCCAGTCGCCATGGCCTCGCAGCGGATTTATAACAATAGAGTGAAAGAGAGAGAGAGAGAATGGAATGAAGGCCGAAGCCCAATCCGAGTGCACGTAACTTGACCCAAGAAACTGCGGCAAACATGCATGCATGCGAACTCGATGCTGTGCGCGTGCGGGGCACTAGGGGTACGGCGGAGCCTACAATGAAACACCCCCCCCCGGTCAAGACCAGTCGATATTTAATATTAGTATCATCGCTCGTATTGATATTATTATGATTAATGCTGCCATTATTACTGTTCCTCTTATTACTGGTATTATTATTATTCGGAGTATTATCCGTAACACAACATGCTTGTTAGTATTACTAGTCTTACCCGTAGTAGTATTACTGGTATTATGCGTACTAATATTACCATTGCTATTATTACTCGTATTATTGTTGCTATTTTTCTTACAAAATGATTATTGCTCCTCCTCCTCCTCCTCCTCCTCCTCCTCCTCCTCCTCCTCCTCCTCCTCCTCCTCTCACTTATCCCGCTCCATCTCCTCCCACTTCCCCCGTCGCTGCTCCCTTTTCCTCCCTCCCCCTACCCCCCTTCGCCCTGGCCGAGCATATCCCTCCCCCGGTCGTCCCTACTCCGCCCTCCTTGCTCCTGTTTACTTGTTTTTTTTTTTTTTCTCTCCCAATCATCAAAAACCGCCTATGTCTTCCAACCCCTCGTCCTCCTCGTGCGCCTGCTCCTGCTCCTGCTCCTGCTCCTGCTCCTGCTCCTGCTCCTCCTCCTCATCATCATCATCTTCCGCCTGCTCCTCCTCCTCCTCTTCGTCCTCGTCCTCCTCGTCTTCGTCCCCGTCCTCGTCTTTGTCGTCCTCGTCGTTATCGTCGCCCTCCTCGTCCTCGTCGTCCTCGTCGTCTCGTCGTCCTCGTCGACCTCGTCGTTCTCGTCGTCTTCCTCCTCCTCCTCCTCCCCCTCTTCGTCCTCCTCCTCCTCCTTCTCTTCCTCCTCCTCCTCTTCCTCCTTCTCCTCTTTTTCCTCTTCTTCGTCCTCCTCCTCCTCCTCCTCCTCCTCCTCCTCCCTGGCATCGCGATCGCGCGTCTCCATCGGAGCCGCGCGCCCGCGGTCGGGGCCAGGGGGCAGAGGAGGCCGCCCACATTCGCGTCGTCGACCCCGAGGCCCAAGAGGAAAAAGAAAGGCGAGGAACGGCCAGGCCGCTCATGATGTATCTGATTTACGCGGGGACTCTTGTCCGTAGCGTAGCACTTGTAATACAGGAGCACCTTGTCTGTAGCCCTGTAGACGTGGTGCGCGCACGTAACGCCAGTGCCCATAGCGCTGTAGAGCTCCGTAATCATGCCCGGCTTCAGACAGGCCCGTCTCGCCATGACTCCCCAGAGTCGGAGCGCACCAGGCCGTAGTACTCAACGTTCCTCCTGTCTTCGCTTGAGTCGGTGTTGTACTTCTCGTTATTCTCCTCATCCACGTCGCTCTTGATGTCCGGGTCGTCGCGCTCGTCTTCCTCTTGTCGTCGTAGAAGTTCTGCGGCGAGGATAAGCATGGGTCGCTGGCCTATAGGTATCCCGCTCTGGTGCGCCCCGTAATGGTCGCGGGCGAACAAGAGCGCTTTGATGGCTCCTGAGGGGCCCATCGCGCGAACCATCGCGCCCCCGTCCTCGTAGTAGCGGTCGCCGCCCATGTCGTGGGGTGTTTTTCACGTGGGGTTCGTGAGCTTCGAGATGGCCCTGATGGCGCAGGCCTGTGCTTGTCTGCCCCTCGGCGATCATGGCCCTGAGGGAGTACAGCCTATGGGGCGAGGCGTACATGATGGAGATGGTCTCGTCCTGCTCGTCGCTCTCCTCGTCCTCCTGTCGTGGCCCACGTTGCTCAGCCGGTGGCTCTCGGAGTACTGCTCGCGGCCCTCGTAGCTCGGCTTGTTACCCCCGTAGTTCGGCTGGTGGTCCTCTTAGCTGTGTCGGGGGCTCTGGAGGCTCCGCTCGTGGACCCTGTAGTTCAGCTGGTGTCGCAGGCAGCTTTGGCGGAGGCCCTTGCTGCTCAGCTCGTGTCTGACGTGACTCAGCTGGTGGCCTTGCAACCTTGCTGGTGGTCCTGGTAGTCTAGTTGGTGGTCTCTGTAGACCGACGTGTGGTCCTCGTAGCTCGGCTTGCCGACCTCGAAGCTCAGCTCATGGCCCTCCCAGCTCAGGTGGCCCAGCTGGGTGCCCTCGCAGCTCAGGCTAATGCCCTGCAGCTGCTGGCGGTCGTCGTAGCTCAGCCAGAGGTCCTCGTGGCTCTGATTGTGGCCCTCGAAACTGCGCTTGTGATCCTCGTAGTTGGCCAGGTGGCCATCGCAGGTCTGTCGGAAGCTCTGATAGCTCAGCCTGTGGCCCAAGTAGATGTGCAAATCGTTCCCGGGAGACAGGTTGTTGTCCTTAAGGCCCTGCGCGTGATCCTTGTTGCACAGCCTGTGGTCCTCGTAGCTCAGCCGGTTGCACTTGTAGATCAGCTAGTAGCTCTTGTAGCTCCGCAGCTGGTCCTCGTTTCCATGTTGTGGTCCTCGTGGTTCACCCTGTTGTCCTCGTAGCTCAGCCGGTGGCCCTCGTAGCTTTGCTGGTGGTTCTGGTAGCTCAGGTGGTGGGCCTTGTACCTCTCCTGGTGCCTCTCTTGGCTAAGCTGGAGGTCCTCGTAGTACAGCTGGTGGCCCTCATAGGTATGTCGGAAGCTCTGGTAGCTCAGCAGGTGGCCTGGGCAGGTCTACAAGTAGCTAACGTAGCTCAAGTCGTGGTCCTCGTAGCCTGGCTTGCGGTTCGCGCAGTTACTTCCTATGGCTCTGGTAGCGGCGCGGGTTGCCTTCGTAGCTGTGCAAGGTGGTTGTTATAGCCCAGCCCGTGGCCCTATACCTCTCCTGGAGCATCTTGTGCCTCAGTGAGAGCCCTTGCAATTAGTCGTACATTTGGCCCTCGTAGCTGCGCTTGTGGTCTTCGTAGTAGACCCAGTGGCCCTCGTGGGTCTGTTGAAAGCTCTGTTAGACCAGCAGGTGGACGGGGTAGCTCCGCCAATAGCTCCCGTAGCTCAAGTCGTGGTCCTCGTAGCTGGGCAGGTTGCCCTTGTAGCTCAGCCCGTGGCTTTCGTGGCTTCGCAGGTTGCCCCGGTGCCCTTCGTAGTGCAACTGGTGGCCCTCGTAGAACTGTCAGAAGCTCTGGTAGCTCAGACGGTGGACCCGGTAGCTCTGCAAGTGACTCCCGTAGCTCAAATTGTGGTCCGCGTGGCCCTGCTGGTATGTTGGAAGCTCTTGTAGCACAGCAGCTCTTCGTAGCCCCCGAAATCCGAATTGGAGCCGTCGGCTGCCAGGTCGGAGTGGTCCACGAATTGGCGGCCAGCGTAGTCGTGGGGTCCGTCGGAATACAGGCTACTATCGAAAAAGTTGCCGCAATGTACTGGAAATGCGCGGCGCGGTCGTATTCGTACTGGTCATAGGCGGCGCAGCCGTTGTCCACTGGTACCTCCACGACGACGCACTTACTAACCCTTTTGGCACGCTTGGTCGCGTCTCTCCAGGTGTCGGTCTTACTGGCGTACTTGGCAGCCTGTTACGCAGTTCTTCGTTGGGCTGCATGTTACGCAGCTCTTACTCGGGCTGCATGCAAGAGCGTAGCTCCTCCTCCTCCTCCTCGAACATTTCAACTTGCAATGATCTTCTTTCAGGCCGTAATAGGATGCATAAACGTCTGAGCTGCACCGGCGGCGCCAGCGGCAACTACTCCCCCTCCTTCGAGACCGACGCGTCACATGCGCCACCTGAGATTTACAGAAATCAGAACGGAGTGAAAGTGCATTGCCGCTGGTGTGCACGCGTGCTGTGTGTCAAAAAACCGACCAGCCACACAACCAGCCAGCCAGAAAGCCAAACAACGAACTAATCAGCCAACCAGCCGACCCACAAGCCAAAACTGCAGAATCTTCCCCGTCCTCCTCCTGCTCCTCCTCCTCCTGCTGCTCCTCCTCCTCCTGCTGCTGCTGCTGCTACTCCTCCTCCTCCTCCTCAACATTATCATCTTCCTCATCCCCTTTTCACCTCCTCCTCCTCCTTATCCTCCCGCTGTTCGTCCTGCTTCTCCTCTCTCTCTCTATCCCCTCCTCCTCCTTTTACTCCTCCTCCTCCTTCTTCTCCTCCTTCTCCTCCTGCTTTTCGTCCTGCTTCTCCTCTCCCTGTTCCTCATCTTCCTTTTCCTCCTCCTCCTCTTCCTCCTTTTCGTCCTTTCCCTCCGTCACATCCTCCTCCTTCTCCTCCTCCTCATCCTCATCCACCTCCTCCTCCTCATCCTCCTCCCCACTATCATCATTATCATTATCATTATCATTATCATTATCATCATCAGCATCATCATCATCATCATCATCAACAACAACAACAACAACAACCTCAACACTATCATCAACATCATCAACATCATCAACATCATCAACATCACCATCAGCAGCATCAGCAGCATCAGCAGCATCAGCATCAGCATCAACATCAGCATCATCATCAGCAACAACATCATAATCATCATTATCATCATCCGTCTGAGTCCTGTTTCCTCCTCTACCTCCTCCCCCTCCTTCTCCTCCTCCTCCTCCTCCCCCTCCTTCTCCTCCTCCTCCTCCTAATCTTCCTCCTCCTCCTCCTCCCTCCTCCCTCCTCCCTCCTCCTCCTCCTCCTCCTCCTCCTCCTCCTCCTCTGCCTCTTCCTCTTCCTCCTCCTCCTCCTCCTCCTCCTCCTTCTCCTCCTCCTCCTCCTCCTCCTCCTCTCGCCCATCGTCCCCCAATCCTCTCCTCCACGTGCAGCGTGGCCAGTGCTGCAACTAGACCGCTATCGTTCGATGGACATGCGGTCGGCACCCAAGCAGGAACATCATTTTCATATTCTAGACGCCCGAAGAACTCCACGGAGCTGCACGTCACCGCTGCTCCTGAGACGCAGGTGCGACCAGAGCCCACTGGCAACGGAGCCTGCGTTCTGTCCCTGGCGTCAGGTTGGTGGGAAGGGCCACGTAATCCACATGCTCCTCCTGCTGCTCTCCCTCTTCACACTCCTCCTGCGGTTTGCGTCGGGAAGATAGCGTGCAACATCGACCTCCGAAAAACGCGCGATCCTTGTGAAGCGATCCCCCCTTGCGAGGACCCCTTCTGCGCACGCTACTCCCCCAGCCAGGGCTTCTCTGGCGCACGCTATCCCCAAGGTGGGGGCACCGTGTAATAAGCGGGGGCCAGCGGCGCCGCATCGCGCGCCATCTTCCCGACGCCAGCCGTACGCGTGTTCTTCCGGTCCCTCCTCGTTTACGGACTCGGCCGCAGTGAGGCCGGATGCGCGGGGCCTTGGCCTCTCGCTTCTCTCACGCCGCAGGGTAACGTGCACACCTCCCTTTCCACCTATTCACTGCTCCCTCTCCACAACCTCTTTATCCTCCTCCTCCTCCTCCTCTTTCACCTGTTCTGTCCTCCTCCTCCTCTCTTCCTCCTCCTCCTCCTCCCCCTTCTTTTCCTTGTCTTCCTCCTCCTCCTCCTCATCATCACAATCACCATCAGCATCAGCATTAGCATCATCATCCTCTTTTTATTTATCCTTCTTCTCCTCCTACTCCTCCTCTTCCTCTGATCAGTCTTATGATTAGTATTGTTATTGTTGTTATTATTAGTAGTATCAATCGTGTTATTATTATTGATCTTGTGAGTACGATTATTATTATTACTACTATTATTGCTAACGTTCCTCCCCCTCCTTCTCATCATGCTCATCATCAGCATCACCGTCAGCATCCTCATCCTGAGTCCTAAATCCTGCAAGCAGAAAGGTTGTCCAAACGTTGCCCTCCCCCGTCTGGGGGCTGGTCGGCCCTTGGGGGTTGATCCAATTAATTAGCCAGGTGGCTGGTGTCACCGGTTGGTGGCCTAAGTGTAAGCGAGTGAGGATCGATCATGCAAAAAGACAGACAGCAGACTGACAAGGAGGAGGAATGAAGAAAAAGGGATCCATATTCTTGGGGCACAGGGCTGTGTTGTGACCCTTTTCGCCTCATGTGCAACACTTCCTCTCACTGGTCGGCACAAATCTCCTCTTGCCTCCTGCTGTCCAGCTTGGGGCGTGGCTCCCTCGGTGACCTCCTCGGGGATTTCCTCTGTGGCCCCCCTTGACGTAGCCCCCTGGGCAACCCCTGGCGCCTTGATGCCCCCTTTGCATCCTTATGCCTGCGCGACGAGGTGGCCCTTGACTCCTCTGCGATATCCTATTATACCTCCTTTTCGTTTTTACGGCCCCTTTCAATGGCGCAGTCTTTGGCAATGTGTCCAAATCCTCCACGCTTACAAGACATAGGCCCTTTACATTTACCTTTGCCTTTTCCATTGTCCGCCTCATTCGCGTCGCCGTTTCGACTCTTCTCTTCCACGGTCAAAGCCCGCCAGCTCCCGCTGTCGTCACAATAACCAGAACCGTTCACGCCTGTGCCCTAGTCACCAATCTCTTCATCGTTAACCTGGCGCTGGCCGATTTCCATAAGACCCGCTGCGTTTTTATGGCATCGGCGCCTCATTTTTGCCCAATACCAATCTACCAACTTGATGGAGAGTTCTTGGTAAGCGTCAAGGTTGAACTCCTCCAGCGTCTTGGAGCACTCCTGTTGCAAGTCGTCGAAACAATCGCCTGCATGGGCCATGGCGGTCTTCAGAGCAATAACCATGAATGGTAATGGTAACGGATACGCAGACCAATACTTCTCCAGAGTCTCTACCAACGCACTCCGCTGTTCGAACTGGGTCGCAACATCGTCTACTTTCTTCGGTTCTTCAGGGTTCACTGCCAAGTTCATATCGCAGGAGAGCGTCACTCTGGCAACGGCTTAATGTGATTGGTATATATTCTGGTACGCCACTAAACCGTCACAGTCGTGAAGACCTTTGAGCTTTCCGCGGGGATCCGTCCCTTCCAACTTATCGTTTAACAGATGCCAGAGGTCCTTGTCAAACTTGACGTGGTCGTTTTCGTCTCACTCAAATTCACCTTTCGCGTCGTCATCTTGCCTCTTGGATTGCGACTCCCTGGTATACCCGCTGAGCGTTAACCTCCCGTTCGTGATTATATCAGACCCGAGCTTGTTATTCTTCAGATAACTCAATGCCATCCGATAGCTATGCTTCACTTGGGCAAGCGCGTTCAACAATTGTTCGCTCGATTCCCTGAATGTGGTCTGGTCGCCCGAAAACGTCCTGAACGGCTGACCCACCGTGTGCTCGCTCACGGGCTTGCTTCCACCTCCTCCAGTCCTGGTTGTTCTGGCAGACTGTACGGCCTTCGCGACCTTGGTGACATGCTCCGAGGCGTTCGCTTGACATTGAAGCTCCGTCCATACGTGTTCCTTCCCGTTGTTAAAATGCTCCTCGCACTACATGCTGCGGCTGGTGACCGGTAGTAAGGGGGTATTCGTCTTGCAAAACGTCTGCAGCAGTGCGAACGCCTCGCCGTTGTCCACTGCTCTGGCGCCTAACGTAGCGCAGCGATCGAAGAATAACCTCATCCCTTCACGATTGGCTTCGGGCGCCGCGTTCACGTACCTAAAACCTCCGTGCCTGTACCTGGCATTACAAACACTTCCGCATATCGGTTCGTGCTCAGGTTGCACCACGCCTCTCAGACCTCGGATGACGTCACGTCAGCACGTGGGTCAAGCGTACACGGGTCCGGCGGGGCCGTCGAGGCTCCCGCCGCGGCCACCGCAGGAAGGCGACTGCCTCGCGGAGTTGACCACGCGCACTGAAATCCGTGGTGCAACCCTCGGGTTCGGCCTCCATGGAAGTACTATACGAGCCTTTTTTTCCCTGGAGGAATACAAAACTTGACCCGGCGCCGTCGGCGGGAGCAAATTCGAGTTCCCAGAAATCCTGACACCAGCCTGGTGCCAAACTCTTGCTGTCACTGCCATGCTGCTCCAGGCTTTGGGGCTCAACATTCATACACCTCCTCCTCCTCCTCCTCCTCCTCCTCCTCCTCCTCCTCCTCCTCCTCCTCCGCCGTGCGCTCGCTCATTTGTCGTGCCTGCGGCGAGCGAGGGGGCGCGGCACCCCGCCGAGGAGCTAGCAGTCCGACCGCGGGGCCGCTTCTGGGCCGCGGTCCGCCCAGCTGCACGCGAAGGGGAGGCGGAGGCGAGGAGGAGGAGAGGGCGGAGGAGGGAGGATGAAGGAGGAGGAGGAGGAGGAGGAGGAGGAGAAGGAGGAGAAGGAGGAGAAGGAGGAGGATGAAGGATGAAGGCGGAGGATGAAGGAGGAGAGGGCGGAGGAGGGAGGAGGGAAGAGAAGGATGACGGAGGGGGAGATGCAGAGGAGGAACCACATGATGAGGAGGAGGAGGAGGACGCAGCGCCACATAGGGAGAGGAAGAGAAGGAGGAGGAGGAGGAGGAGGAGGTGGAGGAGGAGAAGGAAGAAGAAGTTCAGGAAGAGGAATCTGACATAGGACCGTACGAGGGGAGAGGAGGAGGGAGAAGGGAGGAGGAGAAGGAGGAGCAGCAGTATGCGGCGCTGCATGGGGAGGGGAGGAAGAGATAGAGAGGAGAGAGCGGAACTGACCACAGGAGGAGGGCCACACCACCTTCGGAGCAGACCGCCGATGCTGCCACGGCTCCTCCCTCGGGCACGCAGCACCGCGCTGCTCCGCAACCCACGTTTGCTCCGTGGCCCGCCGGCTGGCTCTCCCCGCCCCTGCTCCCCACCGCACTGCGCCCGACGCCGCGCGCCCTCGGCCTGTTCGCTCCGAGGCCACGCGTCTGAGGGGGCCCCAGGACACACTAATGAATACACACTAACAAAATGATTCCCCAGATTTTCCCATATTTTGTTCGGGGTGTTCGTCTTCCCCCCCGCTTCCCACATTTTCCCATGTTTTCCGGGGAGTGGACGATGGATCGTGTCTGTGTGTGTGTGTATGTGTGTGTGTGTGTGTGTGTGTGTGTGTGTGTGTGTGTGTGTGTGTGTGTGTGTGTGTGTGTGTGTGTGTGTGTGTGTGTGTGTGTGTGTGTGTGTGTGTGTGTGTGTTTTTCCCCTCCTGACCTTTTGTCTGTGCGCTCCGAGACCACGCGTCGTTGGCTTCTCCCAGAAGGTGGCGCGAGTGACACGTGCTCGCAGGCAGGGGGCGCGGAGCCCCCCCCCAAAGGGCTCCGCCTCCGCTCCCCTGCCCCTCACGGTGCGTTGGCAGCTTCGCGCGGCAGCGTGGCTAGCCAGAAGCGGTTCTTGCCATACCCTGTACGGCCGGACTTGGATACAGCAGGAGCTCAACCACAAGACACCTTCCACAAGAAACCCGACCCTGAGACCCCAGGACGTCCATCGACTTTTGGTGCGGGAGCGTCACGTTGTCCACAGCAAAACCATCGGCACCCAAGAGATCCAGGGCACCCTGGAGGCAAGCAAGTTATGTTGCATCCTCGGGGGACCTTGTCTGTCCCGTCGCGGCCCTGTCCGCGTCGAATGCGTGTCGAATCCATGTCGGACGCGTCGGATCCGTGTCGAATCCGTGCCGAATCCGCGTCGAATCCACGCCAAATCCGCGTCGAGTCCGCATCGAGCCCGCGTCGGGCCCCCAAAAAGGCACCAATTTTGGGGACAGGCGAGGTCCCCCGAAGATGCAACAGCAAGCAATGTGCTTCTTGGCATGGGTTTCCAAGGAAGAAGATATCCTTCAACAACATGAGGCCCTCTGCCGGCCAAGCCGAACACATTCGAGGGTACCCTCTCCCAGGACGCACGAGAACACCCAGCAGGCACTACGAACACCAAGGTGCCCTCCCTGAACCGACCTCGATCCTACACCTCGGGCCGACCGTAACGAGGATGCGCGGTAAGGACGCAAGGAAGGACCTCGGGGATCTTCTGACCCGGGTCAATCCAGACCCGGGTCGGCAGGAAACCAAAAACTGCACCGCAGGAAAAAAAAAACTGCAACGCAGGTCTTCGCGAACCCGGGTCAGCCAATATGTGCGGCCGCCTTGCGGCCACGAGCGGCTCGCTAACCCGGGTCAACCAGAGGGGGTCTTCGCAGGATCCTGCAGGATCCGGTGCCGTGGCTGACCCCCGTTTGCACTGACCCCCGTCTCAAGGCTCCCGAGGACCTTGACGCCGAAATTGGCCGGTTTTGGGACGCAGTGGTACCCCCTGAACAGTGGTTAATGCTGACTATCAGTTTTGATTGTAGTCGTCATAATCTAGGTTTGACGCATCGCGCATCGCGCTCCACGATGCGCGACGCGTGATTATCTTTGCGCCCTCGCGCCACCGCCTTGGAGAAAGGCGAACCTCGAACATCCTCCAACCCAAGCCGCGATGCGCGACCGAGGAAACTGTGAAGGACACATGGAGATTCCGCATGTTCAAGGCCCCCAGGGGGGGCTGGAACGCTAGAGCGTCGAGGACCTCCATGGCGCAACCGCGAGCTCAGGACGTTGGAGGTCTGGAATGTGAGAAATCGATGGCCATGCCACGAGAATCCGCACTGGCAGGCTGGAAAGGCGAATACCGTTTGAGTGTGCAGGTTGCCCGACACATCCGCCACCGTGCCCCCTGGCACGTTGAGGCGCGGTGGAATGCCAAGAGCTGCTTGGGAGGGGTTCTGTAAGTCTGCGAAGCCCCGCCCCATCTGCCCTGGAGCTCCCCCTCGCCCCTCGACCCTAGGTGCAAAATTACGGGTCAACACTCCCGAGGCCACGATCCCTCATAGAAAACGATAGGTCCGCGCTCCCGAGGACTTCCCTAGAGAAAAACAGCGGATCCACTCTCCCGAGGCTCGTTCCCATGTAACAAACTGTGGATCCGCGCCCCCGAGCTTCCAAGACGGCCGAGACAGGCCACTGAGGCCGCCAAGATGGCCCAATATGCTTCCAAGATGGCCCCGAGACGATTCAAGATGGCCAGAGACAGCCCAAGAGTCACCCAAGGCCAGACGGCGCCATGAATGACAATGAGTTTTGAGATGCTTTCGCGCCTTCACCTACCCCAACTTCTTTCAGCTCCAGACGGCCCTGAAGGCCTTCAAAATGGCTCCAAGACTCGGGCCGGGCGAAAGGGGGGATAGCAAAGGGGGGGGGTGAGAATTAGCTCTCGTAGCTGATTTTCCTGGCGCCTCCCGGCGCCAGGAGGCGCCCATGCATCGAGGAATGGGCCCGGCGGCGGGGCAGAAACCAGCTGCATGCAGCAAATTTCGTACAGTTGGGGCGTTGACCTAAGGAACCCTAAATAAGGAACGAGGCCCCTTTTTTTCATAAGTTAAACTTCGATTTGCTATCGAAAACATAAGGAAAACCTGAGGTAACCTGTGAAACACTTAAGAAACGCGGAGCCCCTCCCCAACGAAAAGGGTTCTTTCTTCAGGGCCCCGACTGTACCACCCGCTTTCCCAATTCCCCCCCTTTCGGTCGGCCCGAAAGACGGTCCACGAGAGCCCCCAGCTGGCCCCATCATGTTTCAAAACGGGGCCCCTTTGACAATGGGCCCCTCTGTCAACGGGTCAAGGAGCGGGCCGCTGCTCGCGGGAGGAGGAGGAGGAGAAGGAGGAGGAGGAGGAGGAGGGAGGAGGAGGAGGAGGAGGAGGAGGACGAGGAGGGAGGAGGGAGGAGGGGAGGGAGGGAGGGAGGGAGGGAGGGAGGGAGGGAGGGAGGGAGGAGGAGGAGGAGGAGGAGGAGGAGGAGGAGGGAGGAGGAGGAGGAGGAGGAGGCAGGGGGGCCCAGACGCCCGTGTGGCAGTGGGCCCCGCTGCCAGACGGGCTCGGCACGGGCGGTCGGGAGGGGGGCGGCTGGAGGGCCCCTGGACCGTGGGCCCCTCTGCCCACGGGCTCACAGTTTGACTGCCTACCAGACCACCCCAACCCAACCCGAAGACCCGAATTTGACCCGAATTTTGGGTTGGGGGGGGTACGGATTGCATGCGTTTTTTCAATGTTCCCCGACCCCCCCCCACTGGAAATCGAGGATACGTTTGGGCCTTCGGGTTGGGTTGGGGTGGTTTGGTGGGTGGTGACAGTTCGGGCGTTGGCAGAACTGGGTTTAGGGGAACCTGGTTTAGTGATGTGTACCGGGGGGCGCCCCCCCCCCGCCCCGTTCCGCCAACCGGAACTGCCGTCCCCCGAAAAACACCAGTTACAGCAAACCTGGTTTCGTGAATCTGGCCAATTGAGGGGCCCCAGGGCCCCACCACTAACCGGGTCCCCCTATCTGGGGTCCTGGCTATACCCGAACAATGCAAGGTCGCCCGGGGGGGGGGCATCCTGGCGGCCCACTTGCGACGGATCCCTTCCGCCAGGCCCCCTGGGTCCTCCCAGGAGCGACAATTTCGCAATCTGCAGTTCGCAGCCTCCCAAGGATGGCGAGATGCGCCGACCCCTTGGGGATCATCGGCGTGTGAGATGCTTCCCCCTCCCCAAACCCCTCCCCTGGGAGCCGGACCCAGTCGATTTGGAGGGGGGGGTCTACCCGGGCCGGCCGGGCCAGCCGGGTGGGATACTTTGCTACAGCACTCTTGCGGGGGCGGTATCGACGGTCTCAAAACGGGCCAGGAGGACCCCGCGACATCTCCAAGACGGTCCAAGAAGGCACCGAGTCGCAGAAGCAATGTTCCAAGATGCCCAAGATGGCTTCCAGACGGCCCAGGATGCCTCCATGACGCCCCAAGCGGTCTCGAAGAGGCTTGATTTGCATTTGTTATTTGGATGATTTTGGCCTTCCAACCTTCTCGGGTTTCCGACGCTTGAAGACGGCCCGCGAAGCCTCCAACACCGTCTCCAGACGACTCAAGAGACCCCCAAGCTGGCCTCCAGACAGCCCACGATGGCCCCAAGGCGGCCCAACAGATCTTCAAGGCAGCCTCATAGCGCCAAAAGAAAGCTCCAAGAAAGGCCCAGGAAGGGGACCACGAACTGAACATCCCAGCTCTCTGCCCCCCAAAAGCCTTCTTGGAGACCCCGAAAGCTCCACGAGGGGCCCCGCGAGTCCCCCAAGACGCACCCACGACGCCCGGAAAGAGGGCCCAAGACCCCCCAATTCAATCCCCCATAGGCCTCCAAACTGTCTTCCGGAGGTATCCGATGGGCTTATCTCGTGATCTCAACGTACATCCTCAAGGTCCCTGAACCACGACCCAGTCGCGCCGGCTGGATGCCCCGAAGACCCTTCCCTCCTCGCTCCTCCGCCGTCCTCGCATCCAGCCGAAAACCCTGGAGGAGCCCAAAGAAACCTCCCAAACACACCCAGCGACGCACCACTTCTCCCCCCCAAGGGGTCGGCGGAGTGGCGCAAGCCCCAAAAATGATAGTTCAAAAAGGCCTCAAGACGCCGCCTGGACAGCCCAGAGCGGCCCTCAGAGAGCCCCTAGCTACCTAGGCTGGCCTCCGGAGGGACCCGCGACGTCCTCAAGAGGGCCCCTCGACGGCCCAGGACGGCCTCGAGAGACCTCCCAAACGGCCAAAGGGCCCCAAGGCGGCCCAAGACGGCCCCAAGACAGCCCTGCGAGGGCCCCAAGACGGCCCCACCAAGGACCAACGCCGTCTATATCCGAGCAACCCTTGATAGCACAGACCGGATAGCACAAGACTGAATTGCTCACGCCGCTACTTTCGGGAGCGGCCAAGAGGGGGGTGTCCACGAGGGGGGGGGTGCAAATCATGACCGGCGGCATGTGCACGGCCCAGCGGGGGGGGGGCCTGGAACGTAATGAAATAAGAAGAGGCGCCGTGAAATCTGGGGAAAAATCATGGCCCGCGCCATGAAATCCCCCCCCCCTAGTCATCACCCCCCTTCATTTCCGCCCCCGCTACGTGGTCGCAGAGACCCCTCACCTCGTCCAGCAGGATGCAAACCAGACGTGGCCTGTGCTATCAGCGTTAAGTCGGGCGTGTCCCCCTACAGGGCGATTTTCGACGAAAAATAAAAAATACCCCCCAAATGCCCCAAAAGGTCAAAAATAGTGAAAAAATAGTCCCCAGACTATTTTTGGATCATTTTTGGACTATATTTTGGGGGTATCTTTGATCTTTCGTCGAAAATCCCCCTGTAGGGGGGCAGGCCCGACTTCATACCAGCGCTCGAGGGCAACCTCGCGCATCGCGCCCTCGCGCTGCGCGAACGCGCGGTGCCCTCCGCGCCCCTCGCGCCGCCACCCGTGGAGAGGGGCAGACGCCCCGGCCCCGGACCGCGGCGAACGCGGATCTCCTCGCGCCCCCGGGCGGCGACTGCGAGGGCGGCCTCCGGGGGCCCCCGGGGCTGCCCCGCAGGCGCCGGGAGACAGCCCCAAGACGGCCAAGAGGAGCGCAGTGGGAGAAAGAGGTGGTACACGACGGCCAAAGAAGGAGCTCATGACCTCAGAGAGAGAGAGAGAGAGAGAGAGAGAACAAAAAAAAAAAAGAGAGAGAGAGAGAGAGAGAGCGCGCGCGCGTTTAACGGGCGCTCGCCTTGGGAACATTCGGCGGCGCGTTTCGAGCCAGGGGGTGCCCCCCCCCCCACACTCGGCGCCGTCGATCAGAACCAAGGGGATTCCCCTCCCCCCTGACCCCCTCCCTCCCGAACTCCTCGCCCCTTGGCGGCCGCCAGCAGCGCTGACGGCGGGGACGCAGCGACGATGACCAGAGGCAGCCCAGGGGGAGGGGAGGGAGGGGTTCCAAACCCCCTCCCCCCCACCCAGCGCCGGCGCCGGCGCTGGCGGCGGCCAGCAGCGCCGACGGCGGGGACGCAACGGCGATTACCAGAGAGAGCCCAGAGGCCTCAGACGGAACACACAAATCGCCATATCGAGCCCTCGCCCCCCAGAAGCCACCGAAAGGCCCTTAGGAAGGTCCACAAGGCTGCACACATGACCCTCAGACGCCTCCGAGACCTTTATGACGAGACCTTAAGAGGCATCCATTAGAACTCTGACCCAAACCCAAAACACGGTGGCGGGAAGAGCCGAAGGCCATACCACAACCACCACCACCACCACTACAAACCACACCACCACCACCATCACCACCACGACCACCACCACCACCACCACCACCACAACCACCACAACCCACCACATCCACAACCACCACCATCACCACAAACCACTACACAACCACCAGAAACGCCACCACCACCAGCATCACCACAACACACCACAACCACCACCAGCACCACCAAAAACCACCACACCCTTACCAGCACCATCACCACCTCTGCCACCACCACAACCATCACCACAACCCACCACCACCACAAACCACCACAACAAACCACCACAACCACCACCACTACCACCACCACCACCACCCACCACCCACCACCCACCACCCACCACCACCACCACCAGCACCGTTACCAGCAGCAGCACCACCACCAAAGCACCACGCCACCACCACCACCGCCAGTGTCAATATGACCACCACCAACACCAAAACCACCAAACCACCACACAACCACCACCACACAACCACCACTACAACAGCCACCACCACCACCACAACAACTCACCACCACCACCAGCACCACCACAAACACCACCACCAAACCACCACACAACCACCACCACACAACCACCACCACCACCACAACAACTCACCACCACCACCAGCACCACCACAACAACCTACCACCACCACAATCTACCACACCACCACACCACCACCGCCACAACCACCACCACCACCACCACAACCCACCACGCCACCACCACCACCACAAACCACCCCCACCACCAGCACCACCCCCGCCACAACCACCACCACCAGCACCACCTCCACAAACCACCGCCACCACCACCACCGCCACCAAAACCACAAACCACCACACCACAACCACCACCACCACCACCGCCTCCACCAGAACAACCCACCACCAAACACCACCACCACCACCATCGCCACAACCACCAGCGCAACCACCACACCACACACACAAACCACCACACCACCACCACCACACCACCACCACCACACCACCACACCGCCACCACCACCACCACCACCCCAATCCACCACCACCACCACTACAAACCACCACACCGCCACCACCACCACGACCATCACCACCACCAGCATCACCCACCACCACCACAACCACACACCACACACCACCAACCACAACACCACGACCACCACCCCGCCACCACCACCACCACCACCACCACAACCCACCACCACAACCACCACCACCACGACAAACCTTCACACCACAACCACCACCACCACCACCACCGTAACCCACCACCACCACCACATCTACCATCATCACCCCCACCAGAAACCACCGCACCACCATCACAACCGCCACCACCACCTCACAACCACCACAACAACCACCACCGTTATTACCACTAACCACCACATTATTACCACGACCGCCACCACCACCACCACCCTCGTCACAATTCTTATTATTTCTCATATTATCATTATATCATTATAACTGATCATTATTATTATTACTATTACCTCTGAGAGACCGCGAGAGATGCCCAAGAGGCGCCCAGGAGGCTTCACAAATGCCCTTCAGAGGCCCCCGAGGACCGACCCTCCGACGAGACCCCAAGAAGCATCCATTAGGACTCTGCCCCAAAACCAAGGCACGGTGGCGCAGCGTCGTCGTCGTCGTCGTCGTCGTCGTCGTCGTCGTCGTCATCGTCGTTGCCGTCGTCCTCGTCGACGCTCCCCGCCGCCGCCGCCCGCCGCCGCAGGCGCAGGCGCCGGCCCAGAAAAGGAAGTCGTCGCCCCCGCCGCCGCCGCCAGCCGCCGCCGACGCAGGCGGTGGCCCGAGGAAAGGGAAAGAGGAAAAGTAAGGGAAGGGGGGGGGGGTTGAACCCCCCCACTCCGTTACGGGAAGGGAGAGGGGGGGGGTTCGAACCCCCCCCATGCAGGGAGGGTGGTCCGGTTATGTCCGGTTCCAACCCCCCCCCCTCCACGCGACCACAGAAGGCGCTTATTCTGACCTCAAGAAGTGAAGGCAAAAAGGTGACACATGCGACGGCCGTCCTCTTCCTCCCCTTGCCTCTCCTCCACCCCCTCTTCGTCAACATCGTCACCATCACAACGCTCCAGATCGCACTCGTCCACTACGAGGCTCCTTGTCCTTCTGTTGATACCCCTCCTCGTCGTTATCCCCCGATTCATACGTGTTGCTTCCATCATCGCACTCCACCCCAACCCGACCACATATGATCCAGGGCAATCTCCAAACGGCAGAGGTGTGGCGTGTGAGATCTCGTTCCAACCATATGACTGCAACAGTGAACGCACCCTGTAGCTTCAAGTCCGTCCGGCTCGCACGTTGCACTCCCCTGCCGCCCCTGGAAAAGTCGCCTCCGGGAGTGCTGGGCTGGCACGGCGACGGGACTTGCCGCTGGCAACTGGATGTTGCACCACACGAATCAAACCAATCACAGAATTCGCCGGCCCAACGGGCCAGAGGCGTGCTAAGATCTCCGGTAACTGCTAAATAATACTTCTACTTCGCGCGCGCGGGGCGGCCCCTGGGGGTCACCGGACGAAAAGTACCCCGGGCGATCCCCGGCAGACTCGGATCAGAGATGGTTTTCCTCCTGGGCGCCGCCCCCGTGGCCCTCCAGAGAGCCCCAAGAAGGGCCACGAGGCCGCCAAGAGCCCTCCAAGATGGTTCAAGAGAGCTCCGAGATGCCACACGATCGTTCCAAGACGCCCAAGATGGCCCCCAGACGCCCCAAGAGGCCTCCAAGAGCACTCCCCAGAGGGCCCCAAGAGGCAAAATTCATTACTTTTCCTGAGGTTTTGGGCAGATTTTGGCGTGTCCATCTTTTCGGCTTCCCGACGCCCCAAGACGGCCCAAGAGGCCCCCAAGATCGCCCCAGGAGGGCCCAAGAAGCTACCAAGAAGGCCCCAAGACGGCCCAAGAGGGCTCCAAAACGGCCCCAGAGGCATCCAAGACGGCCCAAGAGGGGCCCAAGAGGGCCCCAAGCGATGCCCCAAAGCGGGAGCACAAAACAAAACTTCGAGCCCTCGGCCTTAAGAAGCCCCCAGGAGGCCTCAAGAGGCCCCTGAGAGGCCCCAAAAGCCCCCAAGAGGCCCTCAGGAGGCCCCCAAGCGACGCTGAAGAGGCCCCCCACCGGCCAGGCTCCCCAAATGCACCCTCCAGCACCTGAAAGACCCCCACAAGCCCCCAAGAAGCCCACCACAACCCCCAAAAGTCTCCAAATCCGGCAAGGCTCCGAAGAGGCCCCAAAAATAATCATCAACACTTCATCCTAAGAAACTGCCTAGAGCTCTCCGAAGCGACCCCGAGCGTACCCAGGAGGACTCTAACCTTCTACCAAGGCACGGTGGCAGGATCCCCTTCGAAACTTTTCGGCCCTCCTGGACAGCCACTGGTAATCTCGAAAGTCTGCAGAGGTCTCTCGGGCCATCTTGCCACTCTCGCCCCGCTGCTGCCCAACTACGCGTCTTCCACAAGCGCGGTGGCGGATATGCGCGGCTCAGTCATGCAAAATGGGCCGGCGGAATGAGCGAAGCGATTCAATAAACATTCTGCACTATCAACTATGCATCGACCATCAGGAACTACTATTCGTATGCAACTCCTGGGGAATTGGAGATAAACTGTCCGCGGTGCCGACGCGACCGCGAGATCTTGAAAACCAGCCGCCCCCCATCCGTGTAGGAACCGAGAATTTCAAGCTTGATGATGGAGCGTGAGCAGCCCATAAAACGTTTGTGCTGACGTAGATACCTTCATCCATTGCTGTGGCTGCGGCACACGTGTGCCCATCATATGTTCGACGCCAGGGCGAGGGCAATATCGCCAAATCAAACGCCCAAATGAATTTCAGCGCCGGGGAACGCAAGCGTGACCATCAATTCATCATATCCGCCACCGTGCCTTCAGCACGACGTGGAATGCCCCAAGGCGAGTGCAACTGCACGAATTTGGCGGATTGCGACATTCTGAAAACCCAAGACTCCAAAGCTCCAAAAACTTATGGGTGCTCTTGAGTGTTCCTGGGGTATGTCGCGTCGGCTTCCAGGGCGGTGAACCCGCCCAAAACGGCCCGACAAACCTGCAAGAGTCCCCCACAAACGGCAAAAACGGCCCTGGAGAGCACCGAGACGGCCCGCGAGGGCCGAAAGACAACCCACGATGGACCCGAGACGGCCCGAGAGACCCCCAACACCTAGGTCATCTAACGTCGCGCATCGAGCCCAGGGCCCAGACAGATCCAAAGAGGGGCACACGAGGGGGACACGAACTGATATTTCGAGCCCCCCCGCCCCAAGATGACCACCGAAACCGTCATTAGGCCCCCAAGAGGCCCCCAGGAGGCCCCAGGAAGTCCCCCAAGACGTCCAAAGATGCCCAAAGGCCCGCATGGGCATCATAACATGCGTCCGCGATCCAAGGCATGGTGGCGGGATGGGCCGACGGCCATGCGATACTTTTGGAACGCGACAGCGAGCGCGACGCGTGGGAGTTGTCTTAGAGAGAAGGATGCGCGTATGAGGACGAGGAGGGGGATGATGATGATGATGATGATGATGATGATGATGATGATGATGATGATGATGATGATGATGATGATGATGATGATGATGATGATGATGATGATGATGATGATGATGCTGATGCTGATGCTGATGCTGATGATGATGATGATGTTGCTGATGACGAGGGGGAGGAGGAGGAGGAGGAGGAGGAGGAGGAGGAGGAGGAGGAGGAGGGGAGGAGGAGGTGGAAGAGAAGGAGGAGGAGGAGAAGGAGCATATCGGAGAGCCCACCCAAGGTGCGACAACAACCGCAGGCGCGAGCCTCACCGCGAACAGGTAGAAAATGGAGGCGCTCGCAGGAGCGCGGATCGGCATGGGCGTCTCGCGCAAGCACAGCGCCGCCGACCCTGAGATGAGCGTCAGTCCGACGAGCCAGAATCGAAGCCGCCCTGTGACGGGTCTTGCTCGCAGAGGAAGATTGAAGGGAAACTGGAACACACAAATAAATACACACAAATAAAAAGATCGCCCATATTTTCCCATATTTTTCTGGGTTTTTGTCTTCCCCCCACTTCCCATATTTTCCAATATTTTCGGAGAAATCGACGATTAATTGTGTCTGTGTGTTTTGTCCCCTCCTGAAAGATCTCCAGCCTCGCCCCCTGCAACGCCGCTCGGGCGCCTGCCGCGCGCTGCGAGGACGATGGGGATCTCCCGCGCGCGCCCGAGGGCCGCCCTCCTCCGCCCCCCCCGTCGGGGGCGCCGCACGCGGTGGCGACTCCGAGGCCCGGGGGCGACGGGAGAGGCGTCGCAGCGGAGGGGCGCGCGCTGGAGGGGAAGGAGGAGGAGGAGGAGGAGGAGGAGGAGGAGGAGGAGGAGGAGGAGGAGGCGGAGGGCGCGGAGGCGTCGCCCACCCCCACGGCGCGAGCCGCGTCCGCCGTGGGGCCCAGGCGAGCGTCGGGAGCATCGGGGTGGTGCGGAGCAGCCCGAGGAGCAGCTGCGCCCCGAGGAGGCGCTCCCGACGCGCTGGCACCTGTCTCGGGGCAGCCCCGGCACAAGACCCAATCGTCCGTCTCCGCGCGGGGCCCGTCGTCTCCGCCGAGAGCCGCTCGCGCGGTCGCCATCGCGACCGTCGGGAAGGTCTCGTCATCGCAGCCGGGGGCCAGCGTGCTGTTCTTGAAGCGGAGAAGCGCCCGCACGGACGGCACGACAGGGTCGGCCTGCTTACCTTGCCCGCGCTCCCCGCGCAGCGCGTGACCTCCCAGGTCGTGCGGCTGCTCCGCCACCTTCCCGTCCTCGTCCTCGGGCACGGGCACGTCGGGCGCGCGGGTCGCGCTCGCCCATCAGCTGCGCGTCCGAGCCGTCGTGGGGGCGACGACCAGCACCAGCAGCACCACGAGGAAGCACACCAGCATCCGGACGACCATCGGCGTCGTCGCCATCCGCCTGGCGGGACTCGCTGAGCGTGCCACGCAGCGTTCCTGCGGTGGCGGCGGGAGCCAGGGACAGCGCGCCCTTGGGCAAGCAGCACCAGCGCCGGCCTCGCCGCCAGCTCGCGGTCCTTCCAGGAACCAGGATCGCCGCGAGCCTGCGCGAGGGGCTGGATGGCAGCCTCGCAGGCGGCTCGGCGCCGCTCTCGCCGCATGACGGGCAGGGGTGGCGCCGAGCGCGGCGATGTCGCGCCACGTGGACTCCGAAGGCCGCTAAGCTCTGGGGCCGCCCCCGTCGCAATTCCCGTCGAGTTCAAAGCCCCGCTCCCCCCTCCCTCACGCCCGCCGCCTTGCCCCATGAATCTGGGGTCGCAAGGTATGCAGAGGAAGAGTCCAGGAGCGGGGGGCCTACTGAAAAACCTGAGCCAAAATGGCTATGCAGGAGGAGAAGGAGGAGGAGGAGGAGGAGGAGGAGGAGGAGGAAAAGAGGAGGAGCAGGGGGAGGAGGAGGAGAAGAAGCAGGAGGAGGAGGAGGAGGAGGAGGAGGAGGAGGAGGAGGAGGAGGAGGAGGAGTGCACGCTTCCGATGTGTCTCTGCCTATATAGTCTGAGGGCGGATCAGGAGGAGGAGGCGACGTAGGCGACACTCAGGGCACCCGCCGCCACAATGCTGGCGTTCTTCACAATGAGGCCCTAAGGCCCTTGTCCTGCGAGGGGCTGTCGGCGCACATCGCCGCGCTGTCGAAGCTCTGCTCGCGCATGCTGGCTGCGATTGCCTCGAGGTCCGCAGTGTCAAGCGCGAGCGAACAAGAAGACCGGGGGACAAGCTCCGTCAACAGGAGTGTCCTGCAGACCGGCTCCAGCAAGACGACGATCTCCTCCAGGGTGGCGATGCCGTTCGGGCCCCGCAGCACGATGGCCAGGAACGTCGACGCCCGCATGTGGACCAACACAAGCATTGATATCAGGAAGGCCAACTCCAGCAGCGTCAGGATCGCGACGACTGAATGCATCAGTGAGCACAAAGAATTCCGTGTGTGCAAATGTGGAGAACGCGGCAAGGTCTACAGCGTCAAACGAGCTGCACGGCGCAGCGTGCAGGCCAGGAACGACCCCACATAACGGCGATGCTCATCACGGAGATCAGGAACACCGACCCTCGCAGGGGGCCAGTTCCATCAGCATGAGCTCCCAGAGGCACGACTCCAGCAGGAAGATCGACTCCACCAGAAGGGATAGAATGGCCGACTTCCGCCGCAAGATGTCCAGGACCAGGAACACGGATTCCAGCATCAGCATGATCGAGAAGATCAGCTTCCCTCTGAAGGGCAGGACGGCCATCGCCAACATCGCGATGTTCGGGGAGACCACGACCCGCGTGGAGGACGACTCCAACATGAAGATCAGAATGGCCGAATCCATCAGCACGAGGATCGGGAAGACCAGCACGATGAACGGCACCAACAACCCGGATAACAACTCTGAAACCTCCTTAATGCTCTGCACCAACAAACACTTCGAGGCTCCATGAACCAGATGCGACTCTTGATCGTGCCATCCGTGTACCTGCGGCCTTTGTCCACCGATGAGAGAACAGGTGCCATGCCGAGGATGTAGCAGAGCTGGTCGTAGCAATTCTTCGCCAGGAGCGAACACATCTGCGAAACCGTGGGACGGACGAGGATCTTGCTCTTGAGCTTGCCCACGGCAGCGTTCGGGAGGAAGGCCACAGCGGCTGGAAAGCCAGCATGAAGCCGTTCAAGTAAAACAACAATCCGAACTTCATCAACCATGCGCAGGAAGGCGGCAGCACCTACAAAGCCATCGACCCCAGGCAACTTGAGAAATGGGCTTAAGCCAAAATGACTACGGAAGGAGGAGGAGGAGGAGGAGGAGGAGGAGGAGGAGGAGGAGGAGGAGGAGGAGGAGGA
>CAUYUJ010017171.1:1713538-1728126 GCA_963575745.1 Prorocentrum cordatum | reverse complement strand
CCTGGAACCGAGGGGGTGCGCCGACCGGGGCCTCTGCCTCGCATGCGCGGGAGTACGGCGGCGACGCCCAATAGCCGAGCGCGAGCGCTGGTCGCCCGCCCCCGGCGCCGCCCGTAGCACTGCGCCCGCCGGCCGCCGTCGGGCCCCGGTGGCCTGGCGCCCTGGGCCCCGCGGCCACGGCGCGCCCAGTTCCGTCTGCCCGGGCCGCGGCGGCGCGCCCGCTCAGCCCCCCGCTGGAGCTGCAGCGGCAGCAGCGCCGCGCCCGCCAGCGGTGATGAGCAGGCGAGGAGGGACGGCCAGGCCTCCTCCTCCTCCTCCTCCTCCCTCCTCCCCTCCTCCTACTCCTCTTCCCCCCTCCCCCTCACTCCTCTTCCTCCTCACTCCTCCTCCTCCGCCCTCCTCCTCCTACTCCTCCTTCTCGTCCTCCTCGTCCTCCTCGTCCTCCCTCGTCCTCCTCGTCCCCCCCTGCCTCCTCCTTCTCCTCCTCCTCCCTCCACTCCCCCTCCCCCCCCCGCCTCTCTCCTCCTCCCTTTCCTCCTCCTCCTGCCTCATCTCTCCTTCTCCCTCCTTCCTCCTCCTCCTCCTCCCTCCTCCTCCTCCTCCTCCTCCTCCTCCTCCTCTCTCCTCCTCCCCTCCTCCTCCTCCTCCTCCTCCTCCCTCCTCCCCTCCTCCTCCTCCTCTCTCCTCCTCCTCCTCCCTCCTCCTCCTCCCTCCCGCCTCCTCCTCCTCCTCCTCCTCCTCATCCCGCTCCTCTCCCGTGAATCATGCTCGATGCGGGTCGGGCCCCCTGTTTTTTAGCTGGCCAACCGGCCGCCGCCCTCCGCCCCTTACTCCCCCCCCCCTCCATTCCTCCTCCCCATCCCTTCTCCCCCTCCTTCTCACACCTCAAGCATTGGGGGCTCGCTCGTGCGCGAAACGGCAAAGGGCACAAACGTGCACAGCAGGGCTTCGAAGAGCTAGGACCTCACGTCATCAGCTACAAATTTGGAGGTGAAACCTAGTCGCCCAGGACAGGCCTGGGGGTAGTGGCGTTTTTTTTCGTGCGTCGGATATCTGGAGGCTTGGCCTGTAGAATCCTGGAGAATCCTCCCCACACATCGGGGAAACCAAAAGGTACCTACCGATACTGCTACTCCCTGGACCTCTCCCAAAGTGCGTTCTGACTGGAGCTTCGAGACGAATCCGGCGGTGGCGACGAGGGGGGGCCTCCCAGGAGGCTGAGAAAGGGGGGAAATGGAAAAAATGGTAAAGGTATGGGTACCTCGTCCTCCTCGTGACACGTTCCCCCTCCCCACACCGCTTCCCCGCCCCTTCGCCCTCCCCTGCCCCCGACGCCCCCGTCCGGTCCTTCCCGTCGGGCGCCGCCTTCGAGGCCGAGGCCTTGGCCCCGCTCGTGTTGGTGATGTTCTTCGCCCGGGTGGCGTACTTCAGAGACATCGTGGTCTCGTCGAGGTTGGAGCTGGCGGGCGAGCAGTTGACGAACATGAGGGTCTTCGCGCTCCCGCCCAGGGAGTCCTGCATCAGCTGCGTCAGCTTGTGGTTCCTGTACGGGATCACCTCCCAGGATCGGCAAGCATCGATGAAGGGGCCCTGGGACGCACAAATAAATACACACACAAATAAAAGGATTCCCTAGATTTTTCCATAGTTTCTGGGTTCTCATCTCCCCCCCCAATGCCTACATTTTCCCATATTTTCTGGGAGATCGCCGATCAATTGTTTCTGTGTGTGTGTGTGTGTTTCTTTCCCTCCTGCATCGAGTTGGCAAATCGGATTGGATCGAGGTGCGCATCGGGTCGGGCTGCACCGGCCCAGCATCGGGTCCGAAGCGGAGCGACCGCGCCAGGATGCACAACACAGCGCCGTGCGAGCATCGGGCGACCCTCGGATCGTCGGAGCATCGGAATCGGATTGGATCGGGGCGCTTCGTGCCTTTGTGCTCCTCTGTAGGTTCTGATCCCGCGCTCGGTCGCTGTATAATTAGGCTCGCGCGTAGCCCGCTCGACCTTTTCGGACGCCCCATGCGCTTTCGCTGGCGGCTGCGACAAAAAAAAAGTTGTTGTGCTCCAGCGGGCTGGTGGCGATGAAATATTCACAATCGATAAGCAATCACGCTGCCCGGCGGGTGCGGCCGATGTGGCCGCTGAGCGCCGTGCACGAGATTAATGAAAGAGGGCAGAACTAACAATAGCCCTAGGTTCGGGCTGAAGGGGGAACTTGCCGTCGCTCGGACGGCCAGTTCCCGTGCATCCTTCGGTCTCGTGCGTGTTTTTGTTTTGCTCGATGGTCCAGGATGGTCCTCGATGGCTCTCGCCGAGAAAAAATGCACACGTTTGAGCGATGCCAAGGAGGATCGGGTTGGTCGAAAGGGGGGGATAGCAAAGGGTGGGTTTGAGAATCAGCTCACGTAGCTGATTTTCCCGGCGCCTCCCGGCGCCGGAGGCGGCTATGTATCGAGGAATGGGCCCCTCGGTGAGGCCGAAACCAGCTGCATGCAGCAAATTTCGTAACCTTCCCTTTCCCAATCCCCCCCTTTCGTCCGGCCCAAGAGGAAAAGTAGAGCTGCCTTCTGGCTCTTCGTGATGCCCTCGATGACGTCGCCGAGGGCCGTCAAGGACTTGTTGATCTCGATCGCCTCCTGCTGGCCCTCGGCCTCCACGCTCGACTTCTTCAGCCTCTCGGAGCCCGCCAGGTCCACCAGCAGGATCTTGCCCCGCTGCCGCTCCTTGGTCTCCTCCAACCGGAGAACCGAGAACAACATATACAGCCGGCCTTGATTGGACAGGACACGCGGGAGGACACGAGGCCCTTCCGAGGGCCGCGTTGCCACAGGAGTGCGAGAAGGCACGTGTCGCGAGGCACAGGACACATGGGTACCCTCCTCCTCCTCCTCCTCCTCCTCCTCCTCCTCCTTCTCCTCCTCCCAAGCATGCACTTCCGGAGGCCCGCGCAGATGTCTTGGACCGGCGCTGGACCCTCCTCCCTGGCGCGCGGACCAGGGGCGGCGCTGGATGCGCCGCCCAGGGTCCCAGCGCCAATGCAAGAAATCCGCGCGGACCTCCAAGAATCAGTGTTTGTGCAGTGGTTTTGTGCCTCGGTGCGGAGGGCACCAAGGATGCACCTGCGCGCGAGAGCTGAGAGCTTCCTTCCCTTCTCCCCTCCGCCGCCTCCCCTCCCCTCATACCCCCGCATGCTCCCGCTCTTTCCTGTCCGACCACCAATCCATATAAATCGATCGCATAACTGCCCGCGTGCCAGAGGCACGGGCCAAGATTTCCCCCCCGAGTTCTGGATTGGCACGGCCTTCGGGCCGATCGGGAGCAGCGTAGCAACTATACACCTACACCGATCCTGGCCAGGGTCAACCTGGGCCCAAGATCGGTGTATACGCCCTCCCGGATTCGGCAGACGGGCACATACGCCGATCACGGGACCAAGATCGGCCTGGTCAGGACCGGTGTTGGTGTATAGTTGTGCCCTCGGATCCTTGTTGACACTGACCACCGTGATTATGAGCACCAGGTGGGAGCGCGAGCTCTCGCTGTTCATCGCCGTGGCAGCCACGGTCCGCTGTGCGTTGCCCCTCTCCAGGAGCTTGGACAGCTCGTCTGCACTCTCGCAGGCCTCCTCGGTCAGGTTCTCCACGCACACCGCGCCCGCCTTGTCGACCTTCAGGTTGAGCTTGCCCTTCGTGGCCGTGGGGTTGCCCTTGCTCAGCAGGTCTACCAGGTCGTTGCGGTAGAGCTCGAGCATCGAACTCATCACCGTGTAGTTGAACCGGGCCTTGCCTTCTTCCATCACTCTGTAGAGCTCCTGGATGGTTCTGGGGGCCACACCCTCCTGACCTTTGGTGCCATACATGGTGAAAGTCTTGCCAGCGCCGGTCTGTCCGTAGGCAAAGAGGGTCACGTTGTAGCCGTCCACGGCCGACTGCACGAGGTCCCTGCAGTCATTGAAGACGTCGTCCTGCGTGCCAGGCGTGAACACGGCGTCGAAGGAGAACTTGCTGCTGCCGCCAGAGTCGGATTCAACCGACAGGTTCATGGAGTCGATGGCCTTGGTGACCTTGGTGTCGCCCTGATCCTTCTCCTTCGAGCTCAGCGGTCTGACGCGGCAGAACACTCGGATGGAGCCCTTGAGGTCCTCGATGGTGTTGTGCAGCTTCTTCCGCCTGATCTCCGCATCCTTGAGGTCTGACTCGGCCACGCTGGCCGCCAGCGCTTCCGTGATCGCAGCGGCGAGCTTGTCTTTCGCTGCCTTCATGGAGTCGATGTCGGTCATGTCGGCCTTCTTAGCGTCGCTCACTGCCTCCTTGACGGACTTGAGCAACTTCGCCTTCTCCTTTTCTCTCTTGTACATTGTGTTCACCTCCCTGTACTCGTCCTTGGGAAGCGGGGCCTCCTTCGCCGCGATCACGGCCTCCTCAAGGGCCTCGATGGTACCCTTCTCCAGGGCATCCTTAGGAAGGACGAGGAGGAGCAGGAGGATAAGGAGACGCTGAGGAGGAGGAGGAGGAGGAGAAGGAGGAGGAGGAGGAGAAGAAGGAGGAGGATGACGACGAGCAGGACGATGAGGACGAGCAGGACGATGAGGACGAGCAGGACGAGGAGGAGCAGGACGAGGAGGAGCAGGAGAGCAGGAGGACGACGAGGACGAGGACGAGGACGAGGAGGAGGACGAGGAGGAGGAGGAGGAGGAGGAGGAGGAGGAGGAGGAGGAGGAGAAGAAGGGCTACTTACCCGCAAGGGAGAAGCGTCAAAATAGCCCTTCAGCAGGGCATCCTTGATCAGCTCCCGAGCCTCTGCCTTGGGCTGCTCCTCCTTGAGCACGGCCTTGGCCTCCTTGATGACGTCCTTTTCCACTCCAGCCTCCTTGGCCTGCTGAATGGCAAACTTCAGCTTCTTCACATCCTTCTCCTTGGCAGCGCTCTTGAGCATGGCCTCCGCCTTCTCCTTCGACTGGGTGGCGTTCAGGAGCTCCCTGAACTTGTCCAGCTCTTCCTGGGGCCACGGCGGCCCTGCCCCTCTAGGGGGCCAATGGGGGAGGAGGAGGAGGAGGAGGAGGAGGAGGAGGAGAGGAGGAGGAGGAGGAGGAGGAGGACGGGGAGGATTAGGGAGGAGGAGGAGGAGGAGGAGGAGGAGGAGGAGGAGGAAGGGGTAACAAAAGCAATCCACCCGACCCTGGCCAGGCCAAACAGAACAAACGCGGCCCGAGTGCGAACACACATGCGTAGAACAACAAAGAAACGCCATAGACATAAACTTTTGGCGCTCCGCGCGGATTTCTTGGATCCGCGCTGGGCACACTGGGCGGCGCCTCCGGCGCCGCCCCTGGCGCACTCCGCGCGCCAGGGAGGGGGGTCCAGCGCAGATCCAAGAAATCCGCGCGGAACGCCAAAAGTTTACCCATCGGTCGGAATCAGTAGGTATAAGCATGAAGTCGGAAGGCGTGGGAAGTAGCTTAGGTTTCCGCCCGCCCCCCTAACGACGAGGGAAGGGGGAAACACGGTCGCTGATTGAAGAGGAAGGCGCCGAAAGCAGACGCCTCTCAACGACCGATGGGTACGTTTGTGGCGCTTTTCCTTCCTCGAGCGCGGCAACCCGTGGACGCCGCTGCCACGGCCAGCGCTGGACGGCCTGCTGCTGCCTGTACCGTCGGGGCGTTGACCTTAGGAACCCTAAATCAGGAACGAGGCCCCTTTTCTCCAGAAGTTAACCTTCGATTTCCGGACGAAAACATAAGGAAAGCCTGAGGCAAGCTGTGAAACACGTAAGGAACGCGGAGCCCCTCCCCAACGAAAAGGGTTCCTTCTTCAGGGCCCCGACTGTACCCCCCTGGGGCGGGCGACACCCGCACGGTCCTCGGGCAGGCCCACCTTCTCGCCCTTCGCGAGGGCCGCCTCGGCATGACCACAGACTGCACGCGCGGGGCCAACAAAAAGTCCACCACCACCACCACCTCCCTAACCCCATCCCTCCCCCAGGAAGGAGGAGGGGAGGAGGAGGGGAGTGGAATGGGAGGGAGGAGAGGAGGAGGGGAGGAGGGGAGGGGGGGAGGGGAGGAGGACAGGGGAGGGGAGGAGGAAAGAGGAGGGGAGGAGGGTAGAGGAGGGAGGGGGAATGGAGGTGGTGGTGGTGTACATTCTTGTGGCCCGCAGCACGAGCATCAACTTTCGGAGGTCCGCGCGGAGTTCTCGGGCTGGCGCCAGACTCCCCTACGAGAGGCGCCAGAGGCGCTCCCAGGAGGATCCCCCCGCCGATCCGAGAAGTGCGCGCGGCGGGGCTCGACTTGAGCAGTGCTTTCCGTTCTCGTTTTGTTTTGGTTGCCCCTCGTTCTGCCTTCGTCCCGCCTTTGCTGCAGAGCGAGGTCAAAACGAAAACGACCAGCGAGATCACCAAAGCCCCGTTTGGCCCTGGCGCGTGACCCTCCGAGAACTCACGTGCCAGAACTCGACCCCCCCGACCTCTGCAGGGGCGGGTCCTGGTCGGGGCTCCGAGGCGAGCCCGGCCTGCTGCGACGAGAGGCCCTCCCGGCCCCCCGAAAGGCCCACGCTCGCGTCAAAGAACTGGACCCTGCACTTTTTCCCACGACAACAAGCAAGGCCGCCGAACTTCGCGCATCGCGCCCCGCGTTGCACGATGATCTTCGCGCCATCGCGCCACCCCCCTGGGAGAAGGGGAAGCGCTCTGGCCCAGACCGCGATGCGCGAAGCGCGATGTGCGCCCCCGCGGGTGACCCGGGGCCCCCCTTCGCCCAGAAGTCCGGATCCTAATCCCACCAGCCCTTTAGGTCGTGAGTGGTTTAGCAAATTTCCTCTTCCAGCCCCCCTTCTTTCCCTTCGGGGAGGGCTCGATCACTGTTCCCTATTAGCAAACACCCCCTCCCCCAGGCGACCGGCAGCCAACCCGGACCAGTGAGCCCCCCCTATCCCTTGAAATAAACAACACAAAACGCACTTTGCTTCCAAATCTGGCGCATAGGCGCCCCGCGACTTCTCAGCATTGGTTTTTAACAGGGACAGCAGGGATGCTGGCACATCGCTTGCTGCGCGCAAGCCAACCATCCCCGTCAAAAACAAGACAACAATACAACAATACCGGAGAACAAACACAATCATCATGTTTTTTGGGTGAGGCTATAGGACTATGAGGCTCTGGGGCTTTAGGGCTATAGGGCTATAAAACTAGAAAACTATAGGGCTATAGGGCTATAGGGCTACCGGGCACCCTGGCACCTGGGCGTGCCGCCGAAATCGGCGCCAAACCTCACCTAAGCATATGAATCCGCCAGGACCCCTACAGAGGCAAGCTCTGATTGGGGAATGCGGTTCCAAATCTGGAGCATGCGCAGGGCCCTCTTTTCTCTGAGCTCTTACCTGTTTCACGACTCCTCAGCATGTCACAATTTGTCCATCGGTGCCGGTGTTTTGCGCTGCCTGGAAGAGCCGCCCTTCTCACATAATGCTCGGCACTTCGCTTCAGGGGGATTCAAGATGCTGATCTCTATGGGACCAGGGCCTCAAGCACCTGGGGTCTCTATTGGTTTCCGGTCGCTGGCGCGGCTGGAGCACGTGGCACAGTTGGCGAACGTGGAGCATGTGCCGCACCCCTGACACGCATGGGCCTCCAGGGTGCCTGGTGCAACTGGAACCCGTGGCGTAAATGGCATGTGTGGCGTTCCTGAGCAATCTGCTGACACTCGGGTGTTACTTATGTGTTGGGAGGGCGGGTGGGAGTGAGCTAGACGGCCTGCTATATAGGAGGGTAGCTTGACCGCTCACTCTCCCCTCCCGCTAAGTGTGGACGGAGGTATGCCGCGAGACGTTGGAGCGTCCAAGATGGCCCTGGCGATGAAGCCAAAATCATTGATTGTACGAAAATTCTGGGGCCACATTTTGGCCTTTTGGGGGGGGGGGGCGCCGCTAATTGAGGAGCTCCCCTCCTTTGACCGATCTCCTCCAAGATGGCCCCCCGAGGCTTCCAAGGGTGCCCCAAGAGGTGCTCAGGAGGCCCAAGAGGTTTCCAATCTGCTCCCAAGATGCCCCCCAAAGGCTCCCAAGAGACCCACAAGACGCCCCAAGAGGCCCCCAGAGGCACCCAAGACGCCTCAAGAGGCCTCGGCGAGAAAGCAAACATCAATGATTTGACGAAGGTTTTGACCACATGTTGGCCTCCTGGGGTGGGCCCTAAGTAAGGAACTCCCCTCCTTCGATCGATCTCTCCGGAGATGGTCCCAAGATGGCCCCGGAGGCTCCTAAGGGTGCCCCAAGAGGGCCCCAAGAGGTGCCCAGGAGGCCCCAATAGGCCCCCAAGAGGCCCTCAAGATGCCCCCGAGAGGCTCCCAAGAGACCCCGAAGAGACTCCAAGAAGCCACCCAGAGGCACCAGATACGCCTCAAGAGGCCCCCGAGACTGCCAAGAGACCCCCAAGACGCCCCGAGACTACCCCAAGAAGCTCTCGAAAGAAATCCGAAGAGACTTCGAAAGTCATCCAAAAGGCCTCTGCCCTTTCTGCACGCCCTCCTCCTCCTCCTCCTCCTCCTCCTCATCCTCCTCCTCCTCCTCTTCCTCATCCGTCTGTTCCTCCTCCTTCCTCGTCCCTCCTGCCCCTCTCCCTCCCCCTACTACTCCTCCTCATCCTCTTGGTCTTCCTCCCACTCCTCATCCATCCTCCCCCTCTTGGGGCACGACGTCTTACCCAGCCCTTTGTCTCTTTCATTGCATTATCCTCCGTATCCCTGATCAGTGCAACTCGTCTGGGCATCCTTTCTGGATGGGCTGGTGGGGTTACGCAAAGCGTGTAGAGCTTGTTCCTTAACAACAACAAGCTCTGGGCCAGAACATGGTCGTGACCAGGGAACGGAACGCTCCCCAGGCGAACGGAGAGAGCCGCACGCCTTACGCACACTGGTGCACCAGTCGTCTGCAGACTGCAGATGTCTCTTCGAGGCGCCGCGGAGCCGCGTCTGGATCCTCGTCGTGCTCGTGCCGCTTTCTGCTGCTCCCCGCCTCCAAGACTCCGACGCGAACCCTGGCCGTGGCGACGAGAGGCCTCCCCAGGCCCACATGGCCTCCTCCTCCTCCTCCTCCTCCTCCTCCTCCTTCCTCCTCCTCCTCCTCCTCCTCCTCCTCCTCCTCCTCCTCCTCCTCCTTCCTCCTCCTCCTCCCTCCTCCTCCTCCGCCTCCTCCTCCTCCTCCTCCTCCTCCTCCTCCTTCCTCCGCTCCTCTCCGCTCGCCTCCCTCCCTCACCTCCCTCCCCTTCCTATCCCTCCCTCCCCTTCCCTCCCTCCTCCTCCTGCCTTCCTCCCTCCGTCCCTCCTTCCCGTCCTCCCTCCTCCCTCCTCCCCTCCTCCCTCCTGCCCTCCTCCCTCCTCCCTCCTTCTCCTCCTCCTCCTTCCTCCTCCTCCTTCCCTCCTCCTCCCATCCTCTCCTCCTCCTCCCCCTCCTCCTCGCTCCCTCCTCCTCCTCCTCCGCCTCCTCCCCCTCCTCCTCGTCCGCCTCCTCCTCCTGGTCCTGCTCCTCCTCCTGCTCCTCCTCCTGCTCCTCCTCCTGCTCCTCCTCCTGCTCCTCCTCCTGCTCCTCCTCCTGCTCCTCCTCCTGCTCCTCCCCATGCCGCGGCACCCGTGCGGGGGTGCGTTCTGAGCCCCAGAGGCGAAGCCCCAGAAGAGCTCCAAGAAGCCCCCCAACGGCGCACAACACGCAACAACTGCCAGTCCCCCAGGGGGTCGGCGGTGTGGCGTAAACCTATAACAATCTCGAGGCGAATCCAACCGTGGCAACGAGGGCCTCCCAGGAGGCTCCAACGAGGCGAACACGAGGAAGGGGAGGGGGGCGGCATCGGTACCTTTTCCTCCTCCGATGTTCGCCCAAAAATCTGGATCCTCGACCAGCTCGTGCAGCTTCCCGGGGTGCCAGGAAGTCCCGACTCTTTCCACTCCCTCCCCCCCCTCCTCCCCCTCCTCCCGTCCTCCTCCCCCTTCCTCCCCCTCTCCCCCTCCTCCCCTCCTCCTCCTCCTCCCCTCCTCCTCCTCCTCCTCCTCCTCCTCCTCCTCCTCCGTTCTTCATCCCGAGTCGTTCTGCTGACAGTCCTAGGCCTGGAAAGGGCACAGGGAGAGGCCGAACAAAAAGCACCCCACACCCTTCGCCGCGACTTATTGGAGACGCGAACATGTCTGGGCCCCGCGCTCTACTCTTCGGGCCTGCTTTGATGCCCATGTTCGCCCAACTGTGCCGTCGCCGTTTCCGCCATACGTTCGCGTAAGCATCCGCCCTGCTTTGCTGGGGCGGAAGCTGTCGCCCTCTGCACCGGCGCGGAGTCGAACCCGAATGGGGTCGACCGCGCCAGGGCGCACAACGGCGCCATGCAAGCATCGGGCCGCATCGGATCTCCAGGAATCTAAATCGGATTGGTCGAAATTGGATTGGCCGCAACTGGATCGATCGGATCGGCTTGAAATCGGCTCGGATTGGCCGAATCGAAATTGGACCAGTCGAATCGGATTGGCCGAATCGAAACGAATCGCACCTCGCAAGCAATCGAAATCGCGTCGGACTGGTCGAAACTGGTCTCGAATCGGATCGATCGGATCGAAACAGGCCCTGCCAAGGTTGAGCAAGGACCGACCGTCCCGGCATTCCTATAGTCCTACCACGAAATGCTCTTAGAGCCCCAAAATGTTCTAAGCACAAAAGCAATGTTCTTAGAACATGAGACCGATGTGATAAAACAAGGCAGACTCCGCCTGAAATGTTCTGAGAACATTTCGTGGAAACCACGAAAGGTTCTTAGAACATTGTTCGGTAGGGTTATGGTGAAGGGGCCCCAGAACACACAAATAAATACACACAAATAAAAATATTCACCATATTTTCCTATATTTTCTAGGTTTCTGTCTTCCCCCCCACTTCCCATATTTTCGCATATTTTCCTTGGGATCGACGATTAATTGTGTCTGTGTGTTTTTTCCCCTCCTGATATGGGCGAGCCAGGACGCTTCGCCACTGCTTGACCGCCGGTCCAAAAGAGCCTGCGCGCGCACCGCGCCCGGCCCCGGCACCTCCCGAGAGGCGCCTCGTGCTCCGAGAGCGCCCCCGCGGCCTCCTCCTCCTCCTCCTCCTCCTCCTCCTCCTCCTCCTCCTCCTCCTCCTCCTCCTCCTCCGCGGCCCCTCCCCCCTCCGCACCTGCCTCCCCGCTCCCGCGTGCGAGGCGGGGACTCGTCCACATCCACCGCCTGGGAACCGACGCCCTGGTGCCCCAGCGGGCGGTGGACATGGACATACTTCGGCCCCGGAAGGCCCTTCGCTCCTGCCTCCCCGCTCCCGTGTGCGAGGCGGGGCTTTACACGTCGGTCTGAAGAAGTAGGTAGGAACACGAAGTAGGAAGGCGGATGTAGTGGATTGGGTCCAGGTCCTCCACCCAGAGAGTAGCAAAACACAGCGAAAGCACGTCGATTCTTGAAGCAGGAAGACGCTTGAGGTAGATTGGGATCTGGGACTCCAAAAATACCCACTTTCAACGACCGGCGTGTATCCATATCCACCGCCTGGGAACCGACGCCCTGGTGCCCCAGCGGGCGGTGGATGTGGATCTGTTTCGGCCCCGGAGGGCCCGAATCTGTCCATGTCCACCGCCCGCCGAGGCTCCGAAGCCTGACCCTGCCCGGCGGCTTGCCATCGCTCGGACGTCCATCCCTCGTGTATTTGTCGATGCCGTGCGTGCTTTTTTCGCTACTCCAGACTTCGTAATAAAAGGGAGGGGGTCTGGACCCTCCAAGACAAGCCATTTCAGACCCCCCCCCCCGCGGGAGAACCCTCCAAAACATCGTCCCCAGACCCCCCCAGGCCCTCCAAGATAGCCTGGAAGAGACCCCCCCCGAAATGTGACCCCCTCCCTTTTATTACGAAATCTGGAGTAAGTCATCCAGGATGCTCCTCCAGGGTCCTCGCCGCGGACAAACATGCACACGTCCGAGCGATGCCAAGGCGGTGGTCATGCACAGCTTCCCGCCTTGGACTGTGGGCGTGCAGCCGGGCTGCTGAATCGAGGGAGGCGGAGGAGGAGGAGGAGGGAGGAGGAGGAGGAGGGAGGGAGGAGGAGGAGGAGGAGAGGAGGAGGGAGGAAGGGAGGAGGAGGGAGGAGGAGGAGGAGGAGTGAGGAGGGAGGAGGGAGGAGGGTAGAGGGAGGAGGAGAGGAGGAGGAGGATGAGAGGAGGAGGAGTGAGGAGGAGTATGAGGAGGAGGAGAGGAGGAGGAGGAGGAGGAGAGGAGGAAGGAGAGGAAGTAGGAGGAGGGAGGAGGAGGAGGAGGGAGGAGGAGGAGAGTATGAGAGTGTAGGGGTATGAGGGAGGAGGAGGAGGGAGGAGGGAGGAGGGAGGAGGGAGGAAAGCTAGAACCCCGGACCTCGCCCCGCTTCTTGCCGGCCGGAACCGGTGCTGCTGGCCACCTCGGACCCCCAGCCGGCTCCTCGTCCGAGGGGCGACGACCGGGGGGGGACTGGCATTAGGGGGGGGAACCCAAAGTGACATAAACATAAAATCTACCTCCTCCTCCTCCTCCTCGTCCTCCTCCTCGTCCTCCTCCTCCTGCCTCCTCCTCCTCCTCCTTCGCTCCTGCCTCCTCCTCCCTCGGGTCCTCCTCGTCCTCGTCCTCGTCCTCCTCCTCCTCCTCCTCCTCCTCCTCCCTCCTCCTCCTCCTCCTCCTCCTCCTCCTCCTCCTCCTTATGGGAACAAGAAGGGACATAAACATAAAAACCTCGGAGGTCCGCGCGGATTTCTCGGATCGGCGCTGGTGCCCCCGGCGGCGCCTCCGGCGCCGCCCCTGGTGCGCTCCGCGCGCCAGGGAGGGGGGCCCAGCGCCGATCCGAGAAATCCGCGCGGACCTCCGACTTGCTATGTTTATGCCACTTCTTGTTCCCCTAATTCAGGGGGGAAACTATCGACCGATAGGTCGGCGATAGGCCCCCGACAGCAACTCCCGGGCGGGGTGGGGCTATGAGACCCCTTTTCGGCGATCCATGGGCGATTGGGGGCCGATGCACCCCCCCTTATCCCGATCCCCCCCCACACTGTTGCCCCTGATCCTCAGGGGGGGGATGGGGGAGAGGGGAAGGCTTCTCAGGAAGAGACTGCTTCTTGGAAGGCGCCAGCCCTTCATCTGCAGACAAGGCCCGCGCCTGCCAACAAGCAGGGGTGCTTCCACTGGCCATCGCTCGGACGTCCATTCCCTGTGCTTTCTGTCGGTTTCGTGCGTGGTTTTTTTTCGCCAGATGATCGAGGATGCTCCTCGATGGTCCCCGCCGAAGGAGAAAAGTTGGGCGCCCGAGTTATCTGGGGTAACTCGGGTCCGGGGTAACTCGGGTTTGGATTCCCGAAAAAGAAACCCGAGTTACCCCTGACCCGAGTTACCCCTGATGATTCGGGGCTCTGGACGCCCGAGTTATCCGGGGTAACTCGGGTCCGGGGTAACTCGGGTTCGGACTCCCGAAAAACGAACCCGAGTTAGCCCTGGCCCGAGTTACCCCTGATGTTTCGGGGCTCTGAAAAGCACACGTCCGAGCGATGCCAAGTCTGAGAGGCCCTCCCCCCTCCCCCCCACCCCCCTCTGCGCGTGGCCGACGGGGCCACAGCGTGTGTGCGAGAGCAGGACCGCGGCCTCCCTCCCTCCCCGCCCCGTCCCCCCTTCCCCCCCCCCCCTCTCTCTCTCTCTCTCTCCTCCGCACTGCCCCGCTCCAGTATGCTCGCCCCCGTCCTCCTCGTCGTGCTCGTCCTCCTCGTCGTCGTCCTCCTCCTCGGCTTGGTCCTCCGTTCTCCTCTCCCTCGTCCTCCTCGCCCTCGTCCTCCTCGTCCTGCTCGTCCTCCTCGTCCTGCTCGTCCTCCTCGTCTTGATCCTCGCTTAATTATCCTCGCCCTCGTCCTCCTCGTCCTGCTCGTCCTCCTCGTCGTGCTCGTCCTCCTCGTCGTCCTCGTCCTCCTCGTCCTTGCGCCTCCATTCTCCTCGCCCTCGTCCTCGCCCTCGTCCTCCGCGCTCCTCGCCCTCGCCCTCCTCGTCGTGCTCGCGCCGCCCCCCGGGGCCTGCAGCGCCTCCGCGTCGCCGGCCTCCTCCGCGGCCGCCAGCCTGTCGCGGGCCTTCTGCCGCGGCTCCTCGACGGCGAGGGTCTCCCTCGCCGCCTCGAGCCTGGACGAGTCCACCTGGCACTTCTCCGCCTCGTCGGCTTTTTGGGGAGGCTCGGAGGGCTGGAAATGGGCACCGACACCAACACAGGGCGTCGTCTCCACAAGGGGGAAGATGATCCCAGATTTCGGTGCTGGTGGTGATATATTTCGGTCGCCTTGGAAGCCAGAATATGACCACCATCACCGAGATCGGGATCTTTTTCCCTCGGTGGAAGCAAACCGCCGATATTGGTGTTGGTGTCAACCTCTAGGCCTGCGAGGAGGAGGAGGAAAGCTGAGGGGACGAAGCGAACAGAATCGAAGGCCTCGCGTGCCGTCAAAACCGGTGCTCGGAGATCCTAAAGGTCAGCACGTTGCACGCACCCGGGAAACGGGCAGGAGCACAGGTTTGCAAATCTGAATTCAGGCACTTCTCCGCC
>CAUYUJ010017171.1:1698831-1713438 GCA_963575745.1 Prorocentrum cordatum | reverse complement strand
CCTCCTCCTCCTCCTCCTCCTCCTCATCCTCATCCTCATCTTTCTCGTCCTCCTCCTCCCTCCTCCTCCTCCCCCTCCTCTTCCGTCGCTGCAACGACGAGAGGATCCCAGGCGATGCCACACCGATCGCGCAGCGCCCCCGACGGGTGCGCGCGCGAAGACACACGCCTACGGAGGCCGGCGGCCGGTCTCTCCGCCTGGCGTCGTCGTCGTCGTCGTCGTCGTCGTCGTCGTCGTCCTGGCCGTCCTGGCCGTCGTCGTCGTTGCCATCGTCGTCGTCGCCGTCGCCGTCGTCGTCGCCGTCGCGGTCGCCGCCGCCGCCTCCGTCGTCGTCCTCGTCGTGGGTCACCACCCGCCCGAGTTGGGCGCAGAACACACGGCATGCGCACAAACTTCTGGCGCTCCGCGCGCAGCTCTTGGATCCGCGCCAGGGGCCCCCGCCAGCGGTGCCTCTGGCGCCGCCCCCTTGGCGCGCTCCGCGCGCGGGGGGGAGGGCCGCAGCGCGGAACCGAGAAGTCCAAGCGTTGGCGAAGCGTCCTGGCTCGCCTATAGCCCCACCAAGCAATTTTGTAAGAACCTGTTGTGGTTCCCACGAAATGTTCTTAGAACATTTCTGGTTGTGACTGTTTTGTTTTATCACACCCGGTTTATGTTCTAAGAAAATTGTTTCTGTTATCAGAACATTTTTGGGTTCTAAGAACATGTCGTGGTAGGACTATAGGAATGCCGGGACGGTCGGTCCCTGCTCAAGAAATCCGCGCGGAGCGCCCAACGTTTATGTTTGTGCCTTTTTGGTTGTCTTCTAACTCGGGCGGGTGGTGCGGTAGGGGCGTTCGTCAAGGACCTTGCCCAGGAGGTTTCAGACCCCAGGGGGATCCTTCTCTGATGAGGGCGGCGGGCTTACCCATGGCCGATCCACGATTGCCTTTCCACTGGCTTTCAGAGGCTTTCAGACCCTGGATTCCATATCTCAGAGTTCCTTGTTCACTGCCCCCACCGTAACCCACGACGACGACGACGAAGACGACGACGACGACGGCGGCGACGACGACGACGACGGCGGCGGCGGCGACGGCGACGGCGACGGCGACGGCGACGGCGACGGCGGCGGCGGCGGCGGCGGCGGCCGGGGCCGCTCGCGCGGAGCGCACCCCGCCCAGGAGCTCCTGGTGCGGAGCGCGGGGCCCCCGGGCGCGGCCGGCCCGCCCGGGCTCCTCTTCGAGCAGGGGCAGTGGGAGCCGAGGCTCGGGGGGCTGTCGAGCAATTTTCCGGCGTTGGAGCATTTTGTTCTTAAGTCCTTGTTTTAAGTCGGGCCTGTCACACTACAGGGGGAATCCTCAAATTGTTAAAACAAATAATATGGGGACGATTTTTTGTTGAGCATGTTGGGAGTCTTTTTGAGTGCTTTTTATTTCTCGTCCAGAATTCCCCTGTAGGAGGACAGGCCCGACTTAATTTTAATCCTTTTTGTTTTAAGCAAGTGTTTGCTAAACATATTTTTGGGTGGGGACGTGCAGATGGGCGACGAGGGCAGTCTCGGCGGCGAGAGCTAGGGGGGGGGGGGAGCGAGAGGGGGCGGACCTGCTCAGAAGGCTCGGGGGTCCCCGGGCCTTCTGAGAAGCCCCGCCGCCTTTGAAGAGGCCTTCTGCTGCTCACTTCCCCCCTCGCTCGCCGCTGGGATTGGGGACGGGCAGAGTGGCGACGAGGCATTCGGACCTCCAGCGCACCCCACGGTTCCCTGCTGAACCCGTTCGGTGTTTGAGCGCGTTCGGCCGCCGAATGGGCTCGGTCGCAAGTCCATCCGGCGGCTGACTGGGCTCAGACACCGAACGGGCTCAGAAAGGAACCCTGGGGTAATGAACAAACGATACGCAGGCGGCTCGCCGATTTCGGCCTCTGGGGGCCCTCGCCAGGTGCCGGGGCCGTCGACAGAACGACTCAGGATGAAAAGCTGGCCCTGGGGAAAGGGTCGGACTTCCAGCGCATTGAACGAACTGAGCTCGGCGTGACCCTAATCAGGGGCTGTTTTTCTCCATTGACATTCGGAGCAGTTCCGAAGTGCTACGAATTGCTTGGCATATCTTGGCAGTGCTATGCATTGCTGTGCTTGGCTTTGTTTTGCGCTGCTTGGAATTACTTGGACTTGCTGCTTGGCATTGCTTGGCAGCGTTCTGCATTCCTTTGCATCGCTTGACATTGCTTGGCGTTGCTTGGCGTTTCCTGGACTTCGGCGTCGATTTGTCGGCTGCCATGTGCTGGCGTCCAGACAGTCGCTGGCTCTGCTTTCCAAGATGAGCTTGTGGCGGCAGGTTTGCCACTAGAGTTCGCTCAAGGATTGGCTTGCATTCACGAAGGTATTCTAGACTTGACATACAGTCAAGACGCCGAAACACGGAACAGGTTGGGTGCGAAAGGGTCTCGAGTTCCCTTGGGCCATGATGTGGTTGTTCCTCGATCGTTCCTCGTGCACGCTGGCGCTCTTGGAGCCAAAGAGGGGCTTCGATCCTTAATGACAGTTCCTCATTCAGCGACCCGACTGTATCCAGCGGTCGGATGCAACTCCTGGGAGGTAAAAGTCGGTCTTTGCCCTGGTCCGCAATCCGGCTCAATCCCGCGAAGTCCGGCTTCTTCCGGCCAGCTCCGGCTAACCCCCTTTTTATCCGCGACCTACCCCGGCGCAATTGCCCCCTCAATGAGCCTCATCCTCCTCCCTCCCACGAAGACCTCCCATCAGTTGCCTCCCAACCCGTGAAAGAGGCAGCCGACAGCAGTGCCCGTCCTCCCGCGGTCGGTGCCGCCCCGTGGACGTCTTCTACATATTGGTTCGCCTTGAAAGCGCCCTGTGCGTTTTTGTTAGCGTTTTCTATTTTGGGCTCTTGACAGGCTGAAAACGCTAACAAAACGCTGCGTTAGTTTTAGCGTTTTCAGGGCTGTTCTGTTGGCGTTATGTTTGCGTTCGTTTCGCGTTTGCAGGCCGAACACGTTAAACATGTTTGAAATCGCTAAATCAACGCATCATGTGCTTAGCGTTTTTAATTGTTCTTGAGACCTGAAAGCGCAGAATTAAAGCTTTCCAGGACGCCGAGCTGAAAACGCTGAACAAACACGCCCTTGGCATTTCTATGGCGAGCCAAGTTGTACATGCGACGGCGTCCCGGCGAAGGGGCCTCGCCTTCCCTCGTCGTCCTCCTTCCTGCTCCGCTGCCCCTGGCCCCAAGCCACCCCAGCGGCACTCCTCCCTGCATGGTCGTGGCCAGAGCTCACCCTGTCCTGGGCGGCCCCTCCGCTCCCCATTTCAGCGCTCCTGCTTGCACGATAAGGCTGTGCTGGCTGCCCCTTCGCATTGCCTCCTGCCTCTGCGCCTGCGTTCTGCCAGAGGGCCTCGCGCTCCGCGGGCGCCGTTTCTGTCCCGACCTCCGACTTCTCGACCAACAGTGGAGCGGCTAAGAAGAGGAGGCAGACCCTGAGGTACACCCCCAGGGGGCTTTTCGGGCGAACCCCTCTCGAGGATGGAGGCCCCCCCCACCTCGTACATTCCAGGGTTGGGTCCCCAAGTTTTGGTCCACTCGAAAACCCCACGAAGCCTGGGAGAGGGGTCAACATACCCCCTGTTCACTAAGAGAGACATCAACAGTTGTGCGCTCGGAGTTCTTGAAGCACCGGCCCCCTGAAATGCACACCGCCTGCCCAACAGCGGCCGTCTTCGGTCTGGGAATTCTCTGTTGTTCTGGGCAGCGCTCGGACGTGTTCGTTCTTTTCTCGGCGAGGACCATCGAGGAGTATCCTAGATCATCGAGCACAACAAACAGGCACAACGGGGAATGGGCGTCAGAGCGATGGCAAGTGTTTGGTGTTTGGGCATCGCACCAGACGATGAAAGAAGGAGTAATTCGGGTCCGGAATGGGTGTCGCAGGTCTTTTTCTATCGGCGGCCAGCCCTGGGGGGAAGCCAGAGGGGCGGACTCTCAGTGGGCTTGGAAGTCCCCCAGCCTCCTGACAAGTTCTTGAGATTTCCCCGAAGACAGAAAGTTTCTCATAGGGCCAGAGGGCTTCTGAGAAGCCCCGCAGCCTTCTGAGAAGGCCTTAGAAGCCTCGCCAATGCCGTGCCCGCGCAAGAGGGTACAGCATTTGCGATCAAGTCTTCATATGGCTGTGTTCGCTATGCGGCTGGGGCCCGTCGCGTTGATGCAAATTGTGGGGCCAGGGCTAGGATTCAACCAATAACTGTGTGGAACCCTGGGGCCTTCCTGAGAATATGCTGCATGCTTTTGAACGCACGGCGAGCGACCTTGTGTTCTATGCCAATTCTCTGTTAGGTGTGAAACAAGTCTACGGAGTTTGGCGATGCTAGGATCAAAGTTTCCGACCGCTTAATGAGCACGCTCTGTCCACCAATCGCATTGGCGCATTCCGTTCACATCCGTGCAGGGAGGAACCATCTGTCTGTGCAGTCCGTTCATATCCGACATGTGGAAGAGCGCGTTCTGTGGTCGCTTGGAGGGGGTGGAGTGGAACCGGACCCCCCCCCCTGGATGGAGGGGGTGGGGTTCGATCCCCCCCCCTCCCGTGACGGAGGGGGGGGGGTCGAAATCCCCCTCTCCCTCCCCTCCCCCCCTGCTTCCCTTCTCCTCGGGCCAGCGCTTGCGTCGTGCGTCGGCGGCGGCTGGCGATGGCGGCGGGGACGACGATTTCCATTTCTGGGCCGCCGGCGCCGGCGCCTGCGGCGGCGGGCGGCGGTGGCGAAGGCGTCGACGAGGACGACGGTTGTGGTGGTGGTGGTGGTGGTGGGTTGTGGTGGTGGTGGTGGCGGCGGTGGTCGTGGTTGTGGTGGTGGTGTGGTGGTTTGTTGTGGTGGTGGTGGTTGTGGCGGTGGGTGGTGGTGGTGGTGGTTCGGTGGTGGTGTGGTGGTGGTTTGTGGTGGTGGTGGTGGTGGTGGTGGTGGTGGTGGTTGGTTGTGGTAGTGGTGGTGGTGGTTTGGTGGTGGTGTGGTTGTGGTTTGTGGTGGTTTATGGTGGTGGTGGTGGTGGCGGTGGTGGTGGCAGTGGAGGTGGTGGTGGTGGTGGTGTGGTGGTTTGTGGTGGTGGTGGAGGGTTCTGTTGCTGGTAGTGGTGGTGGTTGTGGCTGTGGTGGTGGTGGTGTGGTAGATTGTTGTGGTGGTAGTAGTGATGGTGGTTTTTGTGGTGGTAGTGGTGGTGATGGTGAGTTGTGGTGGTGGTGGTTGTGGTGGTGTGGTGGTGGTGTCGTGTTGGTTTGTGGTGGTGGTGGTGGTGGTGGTGGTGGTGGTGGTGGGTTGTTGTGGCGGCGGTGGTTTGTGAATGTGGTGCTGGTGGTGGTGGTGGCGGTGGCGGTGGTGGTGGTGTGGTGGTTTGTGGTGGTGGCGGTGGGTTGTGCTGCTGGTACTGGTGGTGGTTGTGGCGGTGGTGGTGGTGGTGTGGTCGATAGTGGTGGTGGTGGTGATGGTACTGGTGGTGGGTTTTTGCGGTGGTGGTGGTGGTGGTGATGGTGAGTTGTGGTGGTGGTTTTAGTGGTGGAAGTGGTTATGGTGGTGGTGGTGGTTGTGTGGTGCTGTTGTTGTTGTTGTTGGTGGTGGTGGTGGGTTGAAGCAGTGGTGGTGGTGGTAGTGGTGGTTGTGGTGGTAGTGGTGGTAATCGTCGCTGCGTCTCCGCCGTCGCTGGCGCCAGCGCCGGGCCGGCTCTGCTGGCTGCCGCCAGCGCGGGCGCTGGCGCGAGGTGGGGGGGGAGGAGGGTTTGAACCCCCCTCCGGCGAAAGGGGGGAGGGGGGAGTTCGGACCCCTCCCCTTTGGGCTGCCTCTGGTCATCGTCGCTGCGTCCCCGCCGTGGGCGCTGCTGGCGGCCGCCAGCGCCGGCGCCGGCGCCGAAAGGGGGGGGGGTTGACCCCTTTGGGAGAGGGGGGGTGGCGGTGGTTTCGGGAGGGGGAGGGGTGGGGGGGAGGGGAGCCCCCTTGGTTCTAAACGACGGCGCCGAGTGTTGGGGGGGGGGCCCCCCCCGGTTCGAAACGCGCCGCCGAATGTTCCCAAGGCAAGCGCCCGTGAAACGCGTTCACTCCGACATGTGCACCGGGAGTTTAACACGGACCTCGACGGCGTGTGCAACGAGATTTTGGATGCGATCACATTGGGCATCCCCCTTACGTCTCAGAGCTGTCACGTGTGGATCAAGCGGAGGCGGTATACCCCAGTCCAGCGTTCCTGCCCCATTTCGTCGCCTGGCCGGTGTCTGGGTGCGGGGCCGCCGGCCGCAAGCCGCTCGCCTCCCCCGCTCGCGGCCCCCATACGATCCCCTTGTGTTTTCCAGTCTTGCCAGGGGTTTCCCTTCAGCCTGGCCGCCCCCGCGCGCTCCCCGCGGTTCGCCGCGTGAGAGTGCACCCGCGTCCCTCCCCCTTCCTTCGCGGCCGCCCCTCTTCATTTTTGTTCAACTCTTTCATGCGCGCCAATTCGCGACGCCGTAGCCCGGTCTTGCTATACTCACGCGAGCGGATTGCCTCTGCCGCGCCGCGGCGTAACAAAAGAGTGTTGTATGATTCTGGCGCCGGGTAGATGGCAGATAGCCTGTGCACAAATGTTTGGCGCACCCGATAGTGTTAGGGAGCGGGCCCCTCCTTCCGGCCCGCAGTTCAGCTTCATGAGCTGTAGCATCAGCGTTTCTCCTGTGGATTTGATTCAAATATTATCGCAATGTTGTTCTTACGTGCCGCTCCAACAGGAGCCCTGCCAAGAAGATTTCGCGATGTGCTCAGTCTGGCTTTCTTCGCGCATGCATGTTACCATTGCATTTGGTTGTCATGCCGCTCCAAGGAAACAGTGCAAGGTGTATCCCGCGACGCGGCCAGGCCAGGTCATTTCCAGGGGAACAAAAATCTGAGACGGCCTGCTCCTTCTCACTCCCACCCCTCGCTCGCCGCCGATGCTAGGGTTGTTCCTTTCGTGCTCCTCGTGCACCCATGCGACGTTTGGTCCCCCCCAGAAATGGCTTCGGGGGCGAAGACGGTCTTTGCCGCCGCGGTGAAACACAGCCTTTTTTTATCCACGCTCTGCAACAAACGCCCGTGCTAAGGGCAACAAGTTCCACAATCGCCAAGTTCAGCGTCGTCCGTGGCAGCACGATGAATGTAACAGTTTCTGGCGTGCCCGGAGTCGGGCCGGACGAAAGGGGGGAATAACATGGAAGGGCAAATCACAACATTTGCTGGGTGCAGCCCGTTTCGCCCCGCCGCCGGGCGCTTTTCTCGATACACGGGCGCCTCCAGCGCTGGGAGGCGCCAGGGAAATCGGCGACCTGAGCTGATTCGATTCCCCCCCCCTGTGCTATCCCCCCCTCGCGTTCACCCCGAAGGGGGCCGGCGGCGAGGCCGGTCGTCGCCGCGATGGCCAGGTGCGCCTTCCGAGGGCCCCGAGGCTGTCAAGTCACGCCCTGGCGGCAGAACACCCTGAACAGCTTTCCTCAGCGGGCGGCACGTCCGCGTCGACGTCTCCCGTAGCGACGTCGATCCTCGGCCCACATGGAGGGTACACTTTCTTCCGCCTCCTCCTCCTCCTCGTCCTCCTCCTCTTCCTCCTCCTCCTCCTTTTCCTTCTCCTCCTCCTCCTCCTCTTCCTCCTCCTCTCTTCCTCCTCCTCCTCCTCCTCCTCCTCACTCCTCCCCCCATCCTCCGCAGGGAGGAGTACGAGGGACCTCTTGTCCATGGCTCGGTCGAGGGCGGAGGTTCATCATACCGATTCCGTTCCCCCCCCCCTCGCGGGCCTCGCCCACACCCGCGTGAGGTGCACGTGGGTTGCATGTCTTCCGCTTCGCAGAGCCGAACAACTGTGCCGCCTCCTCTTCCTCCTCCTCCTCCTTCTCCTCCTCCTCCTCCTTCTCCTCCTCCTCCTCCTCCTCATCCTCCTCCTTTTGTCGTGGCGCGGTGGAGCGGGCCCGGCAGGGAGTCCAAGTATGCTGCGGTGTGTGGGCGCCGCTCGGCGACTGCAAAGGGTATGGCTACGCTGGGGTGTGGTGTGCGATCGGCACCGTCGGGGCCCGGGGGGGGGGGGGGGGCACGACGCTGTCCTCGTCGGGCCTCCCCGGGGCGCGGCGGAAAGCTCCGTCGAGGGCTTCGTCCGCCACCCAGGGTGCCTCCTCTATCATGGGTGCGGGTTGATCATGGGTGCGGGTTGCAGACCACGCCCTCTGCTAACCACAACCTGCGGAGTCGCCGAGCCGTTCTCTCGTGCTGCCTTCGGGCAGCGATGGGGGGCAACGGCGAGCGGGAACGGTGAGCAACGGCAGCGTTCTCTTCGGCGTTCCTCGTGGCAGCGCAATGGCTGCGCCCATTCCAGGCGTGCCAGGTAGGTAGGGCGACGAGGTCTATACATCTCAGCCGCCGCTGGCCAGGCCCATCCTGGACCCATGGGGCCGTGTACAGTGGAGACCCATGCCAAGAGACACCCTGCTTGCCTCCAGGGTGCCCTGGGTTGCTTGGGTTCCCGTGGTTTTGCCGTGGAGAGCGCGACGATGCCACGCCAGACATCAGTGGACGTCCTGGTGTCTCAGGGATGGGCCTCTTGTGGGAGGCGTCCCGTGGCCGAGCTCCTGCCGCAGACGCCCCCCCTGCCCTGGCCCAGCGACGGCGGATGGGCATGGGCCTGTGCGCCCTGCCGAGAGGCCCGAGGCGAGGGCGGTCCTCGCCGTGATGGCCAGGTGCCTGCGGGAGGACGGGCACTGCGTCCGGGTCGAGGGGCACGCCGACAGCGAGGAGCCCGCCGCCGTGGCCCAGCAGCGGGCGGCCGCGGTTGCCGAGGCGCTCGTGGCCCTGGGCGTGGAGCGGCGCCGGCTGAGGCCGAAGGATCAGAGGAGGAAAAGGTACCCATATCGCTACCCTTCCCTCGTTTTCCCCTTTTTGGGCCTCCTGGGAGGCCCTCGTTGCCACCGCTGGATTCGCCTCGAAATTCTGGTCAGAACGCACCCGGGGAGAGGTCCGGAGGGTAGCGGTATCCGTATTTCTGTCTCTCCAAAGGAGGAGGGAGGAGGAGGTCAGGAGCAACGTTAGGGGGAGATGGGCTCGAGGTTCAAGACTTTCGGAGGTGTTCGCCTGTTCTCGGCCTGTCGTCCAGCCTCGGGCTGCTCACTCCAGCGGCCGCGCCTCGCCGAGGGCGTTCTCTGGGGGTGCCCAGAGCGTGCTGTGCGGCCGCCGCAGAGCAGAGTCAGGACCCGAGGGCCAGGCCTGGCCGGGGGTAACGCCAGGGGGGATAAGCTCAGTGGGGGACCGTGGGGGGGGGTTCTCCGAAGGGCTTGGCGACCCGTCCTGCTCCTCCTCCTCCTCCTCCTCCTCCTCCTCCTCCTCCTCCTCCTCCTCGTCGGGTCGCCTGCGGCCCCCAGGCAAACCGTGCAGGGGACCGATCGACCCCGAATCGCCCATGACTCGCCGACAGAGGCCCGATAGCTCGTCCCTCGCCCAGAAACATGCCAGTGCTCGGTCGCACGGTGTGGCAGTACGGTCGCCGCGATTCGACGCCATGTTCCCCACAGACAGTTCCAGTGGAGGTGCTGGTCATTCGTGGTATCCCTCTTCCCCGCTCTCCGTCTTCTCCACAACAAAAGCACAGGAGGGAGGGGCAGGATTGCGCTTAGTACAGTCAACCCGCATAGCAAGGATGAGCGGCTTTCCAAGGTTGCCCGTACATCCTCCCCCTTCGGTCCATCCTTGGCCGCTTTCGCTTGCCGCGCCCCGCTCGCAAAGTGTCGGCGTGGCCCTCCGAGGCCCTTGCGTCCGTATCCTGCGTCCTGCTTATCCGGGTGGACTGTACCGTCGGGGCCCTGAAGAAGGAACCCTTTTGGTTGGGGAGGGGCTCCGCGTTCCTTAAGTGTGTCACAGCTTGCCTCAGGTCTGCCTTATGTTTCCGATGGGAAATCGAAGTTTAACTCATGGCAAAAAGGGGCCTCGTTCCTTATTTAGGCTTCCTTAGGTCAACGCCCCGACTGTACTCTGCTGGGGCTCTCCGGCCGCCGGATGGCGGCCCTGCCCTGCGACGCAGAGGGCTCCCAGAAGACTGCGGTTTCGGGGGCCTTGGCCTGCGCTGAAGAAGCGCTGGAGCGGCACGGATCGGCGGCAGCTTCCTACCCGCCATCGCTCCACAGGAATCAGGGGCTCCCCGAAGCGTGCGGTTTCGTAGGGGCTCCCCGAAGCGTGCGGTTTCGTGGGGGGCTCCCCGAAGCGTGCGGTTGCGTGGGCCTTGGCCTGTGCTGAAGAAGCGCTGGAGCGGCACGGATCGACGGCAGCTTCCTACCCGCCATCGCTCCACAGGAGTCAGGCGACCGCACACATGGATCAAGGGGGGCGTGGATTAGCGACGGGTCCCGTTTCCATCGGGAATCGCGGCTTTCCGCCGCCGAGCCAGGCGGCGCCGGCCGCATTTTGGGGAAGCAAGCGCAGCGCATGGCACCAGCACACACTTTCGGGCGTTCGAGCGGATGTTTCGCATCGGCGCGGGAGCCACCTGGCGGCGCCTCCGGCACCGCCCCGTGGCGCGCTCCAGGAGGTGGGCCAGAAAGCTTCGAACCTCGATGGTCTGGGCTCGATGTTCTCTGTACTCTGCGTGAACTTCAGGGGGTCTGCACTCGCTGGCTCTCAGGCGTGCCCGAGTCCTCCGTGCCCGGCGTCGTCTGTCTTCCGCCCCCTTGCCTCTGGGAGACGGAGGGGGCTCCTCCTCCCCCTCCTCTTCCTCCCCCTCCTCCTCCTCCTCCTTCTCCTCCTCCTTCTCCTCCTCCTCCTCCTCCTCCTCCTCCTCCTCCTCCTCCCCCTCCTCCTCCCCCTCCTCCTGGATCACCAGGCCGGGAGTGGGGGGGTGGGGGGTGGGGGTGGGCTGTCCTCCGCAGACGGCTCTCGGGGGCAGCGCTCGGCGGGAATAGGCGCAGGGGGGGATGCATCGGCCCCTCCCCCGTCGCCCACGGTGGGCAACGGTGGGGCTCCAGTGATTTCTTCTTCCCTCTCGCGTCAGCTTGGAGCCTCGAGCCTCGTTGCTCGAGGCCTTCAGGCCTCCGGAGGCTCTCCTCGTCGCCACGGCTTCGCAAACAGCTGGTGCGCTTCGACCCCTGTAGGTCCGGGGGCAGGACACTTGCTACTCAGCCACAGGGGCTTCGCCCTCTGCCGCTGGCCCCTCTCGCGATCATGACGGACTGGGCGCGCGCCGTCGCGAGGCAGCATCGGAGCTTTGTCCGAGGACGGTTGGTAAATCTTCAGGACAGGTTTAGATCCAGATTGTATTGTTGATCTCTGTGTTGCCCTTTTCGCACTTCCCCGCGAGCACGGCGTAATCCATTCGATGTCGTGGTCTCGGCGCGAACATTGCGTAACTTACAAAAGGACCCTGGCCTTGGGGACGCGAGTATGGCGCAATTGACTAGGAATCGTATCCTCGGGGGCGCGAATATTAGATTATTGATTGGGGATCGTGGCCTCTGGGACGCGAATATTGCGTAATTTACAAAAAGATTGATCGCCTCGGGGACGCGAATATTTTGTTATTTATAATGGATCGTGGTTCCAGGGACGAGAATATGGCGAAATGTGCAAGGAATCGTACCCTCGGGCACGCTGATCCAACTCAATTTACTAAGGATCGTGACCTCGGGAACGAGAGCATTTAGTAATTTACAAAGGGGTCGTGGACTCGGGGCCGCGAATATGGTGTAATTTACAAGGTATCGTGGCCTCGGGGACACGAGCATTGCGTACTCTGCGACAGGGCTGTGCCATCGGGGAACATTGCATCATTTACAAGGGGTCGTGGCCGCAGGGACGCGAATACAGTGTGATTGTCAAGGGATCTCGCGTAAGGGCCCGAACATAAGGTAACTTACAAGGAGTCGTAGCCTCGGGATCGTGAATATGGCGTAATTTGCGAGTGCTGGTGGCCCCAGGGATGCGAATATGGCGTAATTGGCAAAGGATCGTGGCAAGAGGGACCCGACTACAGCGCAGCTTGCAAGTGATCGTAGCCTTGGGAACGCGAGTATTGCGTAAGTTATACAAGATCGTGGCCTCGGGAACGACGACGACGACGATGTGTACGACACGACAACGACGACGACGCCGACGAAGACGACGACGACGACGCTGAAGACGACGACGACGACGACGACGACGACGACGACAACGACTGCAAACACGGTACCGCGGAGCTAATGAGCGGGTCGGCGGACCTTGACGGGCGGGTCGAGCGGGCGGACCCTGACGGGCGGGTCGGGCGGGCGGGCCCTGTCGGGAATGTCGGGCGGGCGGGCCCTGGCGTGTCGGGCGGGCGGACCTTGATGGGCGGGTCGGGCAGGCGGACCTTGGCGGACGGGCGGGCGGGTCTGGTCGGGCGTGACATTGAAGTAGTGCGCAATGTACCCACCAGGAGATCCACGAAGGCGACGACGAGGATGCCGACGGCGACGACGACGACGACGACCAGGGCGGCGAACGCGACAATGACGACGAGGCTGGCCACGACGACATCGACGACGACGACGACGCAGGCGAAGACGACGACCACGCCCGCGACCGGTGAGGGCCCCCAGAGTCCCACAATGAAGACATATCTTCCGTCGTCTTTTTCCCAACCATCCTGTGGTGTTGGGCGTTCGTTTTGAAGAGACGGTCCCCGCGTTCCTCTCCTCTCCTCTCTCCTCTCCTCTCTTCCTCCCTCCTCCCGTCCCCCCCGTCTGTTTCCCAACCATCCTGTGGTGTTGGGTCCTCCTTTGTAAGAGACAGCGCCCCGCGTTCCTCCTCCTCCTCCTCTTTCTCCTCCCGCTGCCCCCTCCCCCCTCTCTCCTCTCGTCACCCCCCTCACTTCGGCACACCCCTCACACGTTTCGTGGCCCCATAGGGAGCTCCACCGAAGGCCCCAGTGGTCCATTTCGGCACACCCCTCACGCGTTTCGTGACCCCATAGGGAGCTCCACCGAATGCGGTTCCCCGCCCATTTCGGCACACACACCTCACACGTTTCGTGGCCTGATAGAGAGCTCCACCGAAGGCCCCAGTGGCAGGGTCCGCATGCGGTTCGCCGCCCATTTCGGCACACCCCTCACACGCTTCGTGGCCCCATAGGGAGCTCCACCGAAGGCCCCAGTGGCAGGGTTCGCATGCGGTTCCGCGCCCATTTCGGCACACCCCTCACACGCTTCGTGGCCCCACAGGGAGGCCCGTCGAATGATGGACTCAGAACGCAGCATCCACAATTGCTTATGGTTGGGTCTTTCGTCAGGCGAATTTTGGTGGGGGAGGTGGAGGAGGTCTGGTGATGAGGACGGATGAGGACGGACGGTTGATGTCGATGATGATGATGGCGATGGTAATGATGAGGATGATGTTGATGTTGACGATGGTGATGATGATGGCGGTGATGATGTTGACGACGACCACGACAATGACGATCATGTCTGTTATGGTGGTGGTGGTGATGGGGATGTAGTTGTTTTTGACGGTGCTGATGGTGATGCTGATGATGATGATGATGATGCTGATGATGATGATGATGATGATGATGATGATGGCGATGAGGTTGACGACGACGACACTGATGATGGTGAAGAGGTGAATGATGGTGGTGTTCATGATAAGGATGTTGTTCTCGGTGATGATGCTGATGATGGTGAAGGTGCTGGTAACAATAGTAATGACTATGGTGATGCTGTTGTTGTCGATGATGCTGGTGATGAGGTTGACGACGATGACGATGCTGATGAGTTTGATGATTGTTGTGATGCTGATGATGCTGTTATGCGTGACAATGGTCATGGTGATAATACTGATATCGGTGATCGTGATCCTACTGATGCTGATGCTGATGATGGTGATGATGCTGGGGACGGCAATAGTAATGGCGGTGGTGAGGACAATGATGTTGACAATGATGTTGACAATGGCGGTGGTGATGCGGATGGTGCTATTGTTGAGAATGGTTCTGATCATAGCAACGCTAATGATGCTGGTGGCGTTGATGATGCTGATGATGCTGATGATGCTGATGATGATGATGATGATGATGATGATGATGATGATGACGATGATGGTGATGGGGGACGGCGATGATAATGGTGGTGGTGAGGACGGTGATGATGACAATGATGTTGATGATGTTGATGCTGACGATGGTGGCGTATACGATCACGATGCCGGTGGTGCTGACGTTGATGGCGGCAATGGTGTTGATGATGATGAAGATGATGATGATGATGATGATGATGATGATGATGATGATGATGACGATGTGGTGGTGATGATTATGAGTACGACTCTGGTATGTAATGGCGAGAGAGGGATGAGGAGGCGTAGGGGCATCAGTTAGAGAGCAGACCGATCAAACAAGCATTCTCATAACAAACATCCCCGCAAGTGAAGCCTTTGAGTAAACGCACCCAGTGAACAGATAGAACAGGACAGGTTTGCTTAGTAAACGCCCCTCTGTCGTTTAGTAAGCGCCATTGATGGGGGGTCAGCTGGATTCTCCTCCCTTGACCAGTGGAGGCCAGTGAGCTGCAAGTCGCACCACCCGATCTCGAGGCTGCACAAGCACCTCAACCGCCGTGTGGAGCTTCATGTCGACTAGGCTCAGAGCTGAGACGTGTG
>CAUYUJ010017171.1:1651331-1691331 GCA_963575745.1 Prorocentrum cordatum | reverse complement strand
GATGAAGCAGACGACCAGGACGAAGGAGATCTCGGAGGGGCCGAGGGCACCTTCTTCGAGGAAGGCGCCGAGGTCGAAGAGGAGCTGGCGTCGGACAACGACGGGCCAGATGACGAGGAGTACGAGGCACCGGAGGATCTTCAGGAAGCGTTCTTGGCCGGCTGGAGGGCCAAGCAGAAGACGGCGGTACAGCGTCAGAAGCGCGGGTTCGTTGCTCCTCGGCAGCGGGACCCCAAGAAGATCAACGCCAGCGGCTCCTTCCAGGCTGGTCGGAAGCCGACAGACCAGCGCAAGGCTAACAGCCGGTGTGCTGACTGCGATCAGCCTGGGCACTGGCGTGGCGACCCAGAGTGCCCGAAGGGGAAGAGTGGCGAGCGCGAGCCGTACAACAAGATCGGGCCTAAGAATGGCCAGCCAGCGTCGCCCAACCAGCGGGGCTCTGTGAAGCCGCCGGCGCCTAGGCAGGTGCATGGACCGATCGTCCACTGGGTTGGCATGGCAGGCAGTGCCGAGGAGCGTCGTGGCCGCGCTCCATGGCGCCGTGCTTCCCAGTCGGTGCCTGCCCAGAGGCATCCAGTGGAGGGTCGAGCGGGCGCGCCAGAGCGGATCATTATGCACCCCAGGCCCAAAAGCATGCCTGCGCCGAGCCTACGCCAGGACGCCGACGACGGCCCAGGGGCCGCACAGAGCAGCGATGAACGTGCGCGCGCCCGTGCCAGGCGCGGGGAGGATCAGGAGGACGAGGATGCATGCGTGCGTTGCCATCGCATTCTGGCCAACACCCACGCAAAGGGGCACAGCGTGGAGTTGGAGTTTCCTGACCTTGCCACGGTCCATCACATCGTGGAGCGCGTGACGAACAAGAAGCCTATCTTCTTCAAGCAAGGCCGCTTCGAGAGCCTCGACTTCGTCCAGGGTCGGCTCGTGCGCCTGCAGCTGACCACATCGAGGCCTTGTACGGCGGCTGAGGTGGATCTCGACGAGATCACGGCAACTATATTCAAGATCGTGATGGGCGGCAATCGTGATACCAAGCCCCGTGACGATCGGCGCGGTGAAGGCGGGAGTCGTGACACCAAGCAGCGTGAAGATCATCGTCGAGATCGTCGTGACGACCGCCAGCGTGATCGGGGAGCTGTTCTTCGCGAGCCTCGTGCCCCTCCTCCGCCCGAGGCGGAGGCTTCCTCGCGTTCAAGGTCGCGGAGTACACCAGAAGGCCGCGATGCGAAGAAAGAGAAGCGGAGTCCACCAGAAGACCGCGGTGAGAAGGAAGAAAAGGAAGAAAAGAAAGGGAAGAAGAAGAAGGCGAGGAGCAGCAAAGAAGAGAAGAAAGAGAGAAATAAGGCAAGAAGCAGCAAGGAAGTGAAGAAAGAGGACGAGGCCAGCGAGGATCCTGAGGCCACCGAGGACGACAACGACCAGCGGCGTGAGGATAAGGAGGTGCCGTTCACGCCAGAGGAGATGGACGAGATCTTCTGCAGCTGGTATCCGCGTCAGGATATCTTCAGGGATTACCTGGCGCCGCCGGCAACCATCCACTTCATCGCTAAGAACGACCGCATCGTGCGCCTCAATCTCTACACGCGCCGCTGCGAGAAGCCAGATTTCTCCTTATCCAGCGGCCCTGCGAGGGCCCATCCTGTATACGTGGTGGAGGCGTCGGCGAAGGGAGCATCGAAGACCAAAGAATCCCCAGACGGAGCTGTGCCTGGACCAACGTCTGCCGCTCCGACTGGGGAGGCCGCCGCTGTCCCTAAGGAAGAGGACTGGGTCATGGCAGGAGCCTCCGAGGAAGTGAGAAAGAGCGAGGAAAAGAAGCGACTGGAGGTTTTGCAGCGTGATAAAGCTGAGTTGCTGGATCGCCTCGCGCTGATAGAGAAACAGGAGATGGAGATGCACGCCCGATTGAACCCAGGCGAGGTCTACGACGGCCTACAGAAGCGACGTGGGCAGGCACCTCTACCAGGGCGTAGCCTGCCTACATCTCCTGAGCAGCAGGGAGTCGGAAGCGTGTGGAAGAACATGGAGGCAATACGACGACGTGTCCATCTTCCAGCGCCTCCAGGGGCCGCGAGCTCAGGTGCCCCCGCCGCTGCGACGGCATCTCCAGCTGCACCTGGAGTCCCGCGTGTAGTCACCGCCTCTGGACGGAGCTACGTCATGAGTGTCGGTGCCACGCAGAGCGACCTGGAGAAGCAGCAGATGCATCGAGCCATGTACGACTCGCAGTTCGACGGCGAGAGGCTGGTTCCAGGCCCGAAGGCGAAGTTCGACCCAGAGCTTATGCAGCAGCAGGCTGAGTGTGTTCATCCCGTGGGCGAGTTGAAGTGGCAGTCAAATGGCACCGTGATCTTCGCGAAGCGCAAGAAGTGTTCGCTGAAGTCGGTGATTCATTACACGCTGGAGAAGCCCAAGAAGGATGAAGGGGAACCTTCCAAGAACACCCCAGACGGAGCTGTGCCAGGACTAACGTCTGCCGCTCCGACTGGGGAGGACGTTGCCGTTAAAGGGGGCGCGGACCCCTGGGCAGCAATGGGCGCAGACCCTTGGGCAGCAAAAGGGGGGTCTGCGGCCCGCATGGTCACCGCCCGAGAGGAGTGCCCCCGCAAGGTGGCAGATGAGCAGTCCGTCATGCTTGTTGTCTTGCCCGCGGGGCTGGCTATGATTGACACGGGCTGCAAGCGGGCTGTCGGTGGACGTCCGTGGCATGTCGAGCTGCAGAAGACTTTGGATGCCATGGGCGTGCCGTGCCACAGCATCAATCAGCGCGAGTACTTCAAGTTCGGCCCAGGCGTGCCGCTCTTGTCAGAGCGCGCGTGGTGCTACACAGTCGGCATCAACGGCACGCAGGGCGAGGTTGTGATCTCCGAGGTCGATGCCGAGGTGCCAGGTCTCATCGGCCCTGATGAGATGGCAGAGTGGGACGCAGCAATCAGCTTCAGGAACGGTGCTTTCACGGCGAATGGTGTGACCAAGCCGTTGGTCCCGGCTGCGTCCGGGCATCCGTGCGTGTCATTGCTGGATTTCCCGGCACCGGTCACGAGTGCCTTCCCCGTCGGACAGTCCGAGGAGCAGGACGAGCTCGCAGACGAGATGTTCAGCGGAACTGCGAGTCACGAGGAGAAGGATGAGCGCAGCGTCGCTGAGACCGTCGAGGAGGAGGACACGCACGATTCTGACAGCAACGACGGCCAGGACGCAGGCGACTCAGAGCTGAGCACATCCCACTATCACACCAGCGACCCAGAGTCCGCGGAGACGGCATCGAGTGACGAGGAGGTTTTCATGGAGAACGCGGACAACGAGGTTTTCATGACGAAAGGTGCTCGCAGGCACGTCCGGAGCAACCTGAAGGAGCTGGAGGTTCTGATGACCGAGGAAATGGCGAACAGGAAGCTTCGGGCTGATCAGCAGGAGCAGGACGCCCTCAGGTACTACCAGGAGGAACGTGCACTGCCCTTTCAGAAGGAGACCCGGCGGCGGCCGGGGCCCTGGAGGATCGTAGAGGTCTTCGCATGGGCTTGCCAACTCACGATCCTGGCGGCGAGCATGGGATGGGACGCCCACCAGCCCATCGCAGCGCCAGAGTTCGACCTCCTGACGGTCCAGGGCAGGAACGAGGCACGGGCGTACCTGGTCGCAGTTGACCCAGACTTCGTGGCTTTGTCCCCACCTCCTACGGCATGGAGTCGGATGCAGAGTGTCGACCAGCGAAGGCCTATGCGAGTGCGCCGGCAACGCCGAGAGCGGACCGAGTACCGCATGTTGCTCTCGTTCACGGACGAGGTGATGCAGTGGCAAGCTGCAAGGGGACGCGCAGCCATGGTAATGGACCACGCGCAATCGACAATCTGGAGCCAGCCACCCGTGAGTGCAACGAAGTCGAACCCAGCATTCGAGGACGCGATCTGCCTCAAGGACACCACGAGAGTGTTGGCGAACCCTGGGGTTTGCACGGCCGTGCGCGGGAGCTGCGCAGAGGAGTTCGGCACGGCTGTGATGAGCGGTGCCGCGGATCATTTGGCCTGGCAGTTCGAGAACTCGAGTTTTCCTGCAGCGCAACTCCCTGACCCCACGGAGGAGCCCAGGAGTTATGGACCCGAGCCCGCGGAGCATGGTCATGGAGAGGTTCCCAGGGACGTTTCGGAGAGACCTGAGTGGGGCAAAACACCGCAGGAGGTTCGAGCCGAGATTCGCGAGGCACTGCAGAAGACGGTGAAGGAGGAGTCCATGCAGCACCCTGCGGAGGAGGAGGAGGTTGCAGCCTCCTGGTCAGAGATGGAGCTTCCAGAGGTGGTGCGGCAGGACATCATGATGAAGATTCCGCGAAGTACGCGACGTGCTGTGCGCAAGGCCCATCGCGGTCTTGGACACCCCAGCCGACCGACGTTCATCAAGATGCTGCGTCTCGGCGGTGCAACGCCCAACGCGTTGGCATACGCGAAGCATTGGCAGTGTCCGACTTGTGCTGAGTCGGAGGCGCCGCCCCGTCCGGTGCAAGGGACGGCGGATGTGCGACCATTCGGCTTCAATGTGACGGTTGTGATCGACGTGAAGTACCTACGGGACGCGGCCAAGGAGCAGCTGGTGGTCCTCAGCATGGTGGATGCTGGCGCGGGATGGCACTGCGCCTGCCTTCTCAAGAATAGGACGGCCAAGCACGTAGCACGCCAGATCATGAACGAGTGGTTCAAGCATTACGGCGTGCCAGAAAACATCGTGATCGATCAGGGCGGCGAGTTCGAGGGCTACTTCAACGCGTTGATGGAGCAGTTCGGCATTAATACGAAGACGACGGGAGCTCATGCAGCATGGCAGCATGGCCTGGCCGAGCGCCACGGAGGATTGCTCGGCACTATCTGGGGCAAGGTGGTGCACGAGTTCCACGTCCAGGGCAAGTCGATGTCTACTGTGGCCCTGGCTGCCATCACCAATGCGAAGAACTCGACGATCAGCCGCAATGGATTGACCCCGGAGCAGGCTGTCTTCAGGCGGATCTTGAACTTTACGGAGGCGACTAACAGGGACGACGATGAGGTTCTCATGTCGGTCCTCGGCGCCAAGGGCATAGCTTGGCGTTCGCCCCAAATCCGCACCGCAGCAAAGATGATGTTGCTGGAGCGCGACGCGACGGACAAGGTGCGGAGGGCGCTGCTACGACAGGCGCCGACGGTCGTCGGTGATCTGTGCCCAGGATCGAGGGTGTATTTCTGGGCGCCGAATCCGTTGAAGGGACGTCGTCGGCAAGATCCTGAAAGATGGCGGGGTCCTGCGACTGTGATCGCGAAGGAGTCCAACAGCCGTTACTACGTATCCTGGCGTGGTCACGCGCTACTTGTTGCTCGTGAGCAACTCCGGCGCGCCTCCTCCCAGGAGGCCGCGGCTGCGGAGTCCATCCAGACGGACGTGCGACTGACACAGCAGCGAGATGACCGCGCTTGCCACGACATCGTGGACGTCACGCCCAAGGTGAAGGTTCAGAAGGTGAAGAAGACGTTCTTGAAGAAGGAGCGTGACCGACATGGAGAGCTCGAGGGGTCCAGGCAGCCTCGTGTGGACCTGAGGGCCCTGGACGCCATTGAGGCACAGGCCAAGGAGGAGGAGCCGCCTGAGCAGCAGCAGCTGCCGCAGCTTCCCCCTCCGAAGAGGGAACGTTCTCGTTCCCCTCCAGGGCGGATATCCTCTGAGATGTACCCGAAGGCTTCTCCGGGAGCATCGGGCTCTGGCGGCCCCTCGGTGCCGCCGATTCCCAGAGACGATTTCGAGCTTGAGCGAAAGCGGAAGTTCCTGGTAGATGACGTGCCGATTTGCATCAAGAAGACGCGTCTGCAGGCTGCTCCTACGAGTGGTTTGCCGGCCCTCCGCGAGGTGGCCATGAACGCCGTTGTGCACTCGGGACCTCAGGAGTGGTTCGACCAGAATGCCTTGGATGGTGTCTCCACGCTCGTTCAGAAGGTCGTACGAGGAGTACGTGTACACCGAGAGCCACGGCGGAGACTCTATGATCACGACCGCCACCGGGAGTGCAATCGCCTCTCGGTGATGCTCTCCGCCACGGGCCAGTGTGCCTACAAGGACGACGGCGCGAACCGTACCAACGAGCGCACGGAGGACAGCTGGGTTGGTCTCACGCTTTTCTACCACGACAAGCCGGACGCTCATGCACAAGGGGTGTACTATTTGGACACTCCGGAGGGTCTTGTACGACAGCCGATGACTTACGAAGAATGGATCAACGTGTCATCTGTGTATGACGCATGGCTGCAGGAGGCCCGGTACGAGCACGACGTGCTCGCACTCGTGATGAAGCAGAACGCGAAGGAGCTAGACCCACGTCGCTTCAACCAGCACGAGAAGGCTAAGTTCGACGAGGCCGATGCCGCCGAGTGGCGGCAATGGATCGCCAACAACACGGTCGAGCTGGTCACCGAGGAGGAGGAGAAGAGCATCCCGAAGGACAAGATCATCTCGGTGCCCATGCGTTCGGTTCGCACGAACCGGGGGCGAGGGCTGGAGCTGGAGGCGAAGTCTCGCTTGATCATCCCTGGCCATCTCGATCCGCAGCTTGGTCTATTCAGGACGGATTCGCCTACTACTTCCCCTTTGGCTGTGCTGGTGTGTGCGTCTATCACAATGGCGATGGATTGGACATTCGAGTGTTTCGACGTAGCGACTGCGTTCCTGTCCGGGCTGAAGCTGGAACGGGAGCTGTATGTGAGGGCTCCTAAGGACGGGCTTCCAGCCGTCGACGGTGCTGGATGGCCAGCCGTGCGGCCTTATGCGTTGCTTCGCTTGCTGAAAGGGGCGTGCGGTCTGACTGAGGCGCCTCGGTTGTGGTATCTCCGAGCCCGCCAGGTGTTCACGGACGAGGTCGGCTTCGTGGAGCTGCGCTGTGCTCGAGCTGTCTTCGTTTATCGAATGAACGACAAGTTGATCGCTATGTCGACCTTGCACGTCGGTGACGGCATGCTGTTTGGAGACCCGCACGTTCCCCAGTACCAGGAGGTGAAGGCGAACATCAACAGTCGTTTCAACATCAAGCACTGGAAGAAGGGCAACGACAAGGAGGCAGTCGCCTATCTCGGTGAGGAGTGGTGGCGCCACCCCGATCACATCGAGATCAGCATGCACGAGTACATCGGCAAGCTGACGAAGCACCCCCTTGCAAGGGGTGACAACGAGGAGCGGGAGATGACTCCCGAGGAGCACCACGACTACCGGAGCTTGCTCCAGAAGGTGCGGTGGCCTGTCGCACGCGTGGTGCCACAACTCGCGTATAGTGTCTCGGCGCTCGCACAGAAGGATCCGAAAGGTCGGAGGTTGCTGCACCTGCGAGTGCTCAATGACATCATCGACCGGCTTCAGGACTACGACAAGAGAGGTCTTGCGACTCTCCGGATCCGCCGTGTGGACATCGAGCGCTTGCAGGTGCTCACGCTTATGGACGCTTCGTTTGCGAAGGAACCCGGCTGTAAGAGCCAGATGGGGTTTATGAGTATGATTACGGACACCCGAGTTTTGAAGGAGCTAACTGTATGCTGTCTAGTGGAGTTTCAGAGCAGTACTATTACACGAGTTGTTGGATCTACGATGGCCGCAGATCTGCGGCTATGTCCGTGGCTTTGGATCGGCAGCTTTACCTCAGGCTGCTGATTGAGGCAATCTTGTACGGGGAGCCGCCCTTGCAAGGGGACTGGAGGCTGGCGCTGAAGGTTCCAGGGGCGCTCGTGACGGATGCGAAGTCGCTCTACGATCACACGTCCAAGATCGGGTCGATGCCGGTGTCTCGGCAGACCCTCATTGACTTGCTGGTGGCCAAGGATTTGATAGAGCAGGAGGCCATCAAGTTCAAGTGGCTGCCTAATAGCCACATGCTAGCGGATGTGTTGACAAAAGCCGTGCAGCCTAACGAGGTACTATCGCAGTTCCTCCGCCACGGCCTGTTCAGCATGGTGCCTACTGCTGAGCAAGAGGATGAGGAGGCACACCGTCTGCGGCTGCGCCGCGGACAGCGTGAGCGAGCCAAGGAGCGGAAGGCCCAGCGTCGGGTCGCCGTTCCAGGGCCTGCGAGCCCGTGAGGTCCTGATTGCAGCTGCTGATGGACCTGGTGAGGACTACGGTGATGTATGCAGATCTTTTGAGTTGATCGTCTGGAGTAGTGTATCCAGATATTCATATTCTTGTATTTATATTTGAGCCTCAGGCCGCACCTTGCTTGAGGTGTCTCATGCATATCTTTTGAGTTGACAGTCTGGATTGGTGAATCTAGACATTCATCTTTATATTTCGAGCCTCAGGCCGCATCTGCTTGAGGTGTTTCGGCCTGTGGGCTGATATACGTTATAATTGCGTGCAGCGTTGCCCTTTCAGAGGGAGCGGCATCGGGGCAGCATTGTACTCACCCAGTGTGAAGAGTGCACTCCCCTGCCCCTCTGCCGCCCGTGCCACCATGTGTGTATGTTGTACACGCTTGTCTTGTTTTGTGGCATGCACGCTGCCCGCCGCTGTTTTGGCCCTAGTCCTAGGGCCCTGGGACGCACCCGCAGTTGGACTGCCGCGCGGTCTGAGCTGAAAACAACTGCACTGACAGCAGCCTCCGCCGGCGGAAGCCGGCGGCATGGCGGCAGAAGGAGGCGGAAGCAAAAACGCGCCCCCAAGAGATGACAACATTTATGGGTGCAGGTTTCTGGAATCCGCCGCGTGTCTGGATAGTCAAAGCCGTTTTTTGCACTTGGGGTTTAGCCCCACCGATTTGGTTTCTCATCTCCGCCATTAGGGTACCCAGAGACGCCATGAGAGAGTTCTGGCGGAGCTCACTTCCGTGTTTGATGGCTCCATGATCTGCGTTGACCCGTTAGTCAAGTTGCCCGGGCCCACCTCCAGGAAATTCACGCCCAGGGAAAAGTACATGGCCGTCACATGTTTTTTGCGGAGGCGGCTTGACTGGAGACAGAGCCAGGGCAGCAGGTTACGGCAGCGACGGAATGTGCCCGCTCTGCTCCAGGCCTGACAGTGACCAGCAAAACGCCTCGAAGTGTGAACATCCCGAAGCTGATCAGGCTCGCCAGGATGCTGCGGGAGACCATCAAGAGTGGCTGTCAGAGGCCAGCAAGAGTGAGGATCGCTGCTTCAGGGAAGAGCTCAAGTGGGACCACCCAGGTTTTCAAGTGGCGCCCCCCAGAGACAACCCAAACCATATTCTGCATAACCCCGTAGGGACTGAGATTCCGTGGGGTTCCCTGGACTTAAAGTGGCTCGATGTTTGCGTTGACGGTTCTTGCTATAGGCACATCATCAAGCAGCCTATGCCATAGTTTCTTTCGGCGCCCCGGGCGCCATTGTCGCCTACGCTAAAGGAGCGGTGCGGGATGTGTTGCCGCAGCTTGGGCAAAGTTTTGTGCGTTGTCCCTGCTAAGAGGTTTGAGATGCCCCAGCTCGGACCTAGGTTTAATTTCCTTCGGTCTGGAGGCTGGCGCCAATGGAAAAGTCTGTAGGGCGATCGGGCACGGTGTCTTCTATGCCCCCTAGCTTGGGCGTGGCCACAGCACGCGGCTTTTGATAGGCTGCAAAGGTCCCAGTGCCACTTGGCGAGGCGTGCTGGATCTCAGGCCAGGTCACGCGCTGGCGCACACCGTGTACAATGCCGAAGTATAGAAGTCAGTCTCTATGTTCCCTACCTAGGCTCTGCCTAGAGGGTTCTTACTTTATTTGCTTAAAGGGGCCGGGCAGTTTAAAACGCCCCAGGCGGTTCCCCCAGTCCCCGCCCCGCGGTTCCCCCAGTTGCGCCCCCTGGGTTCACTCAGCTTAGCTTAGCTAAGCTTCGCTAAGCTTAGCTTAGCCCAGCTTAGCTTAGCTTAGCTTAGCTTATCTCGTCTTAGCTTAGCTTAGCTTAGTTGTGCCTAGCCTAGCTTAACTTAGCTTAGCTTAGCCTAGCTTAGCTTATCTCATCTTAGCTTAGCTTAGCTTAGCTTAGCTTGGCTCAGCTTAGCTTAGCTTAGCCGTCCTAGCTTAGCTTAGCTTAACTTAGCTAAGCATAGCTGGACTTACCTTAGCTTAGCGCAGCGCAGCATAGCGCAGCGCAGCATTAGCACAGCCTAGCACAGCATAGCATAGCATAGCATAGCTCAGCATAGCATAGCATAGCATGTCATCGGATATCATATCATAGCACAGCATAGCATATATCAAAACAGCATATCATACAATTGCTCAGCTTAGCACAGCGCAGCAGAGCATAACACAGCACATCATAGCATAGCACAGCATATCATAGCATATCATAGCGCAGCATAGTCTAACATAGTCTAGCCTAGCCTAGCATAGCATATCGTAGCGCAGCATAGCATATCATAGCATGGCCTAGCATAGCATAGCATAGCTCAGCATAACATAGCATAGCATGGGACATCATAGCATAGCGCAGCATAGCATAGCATATCATAGCATAGCATGGCATATCATAACATATCATATCATACCATAGCATAACATAGCGTATCATGTCATATCATAGCAAAGCCAATCACAACACAGCGCAGCCGAGCGCAGGTGTAGATGTAGATGTAGATGCGAATCTCGCTGTTGATGTTGACGTATATGTAGATGCAGGTGTAGATGTACATGTAGCTGTCGGTGTAGATGTAGGTGTTGCTTTCCTAAATGCTCCAACTCCTAGGTAGGGTCGCACTGGGATAAATTGCATCAAGTGCGGTGCATATTTGTCGAGGCCTTGCGTCAGGCTCGGGAAATGCTTTGTCAAGAAGCTGCTTGGGGCTAGGACCACCTTATCCCGCCTCTTGAAGGGTTCCCACCCCAGCAACAGGAACGAGCGACGGCGCGTTTCGTCTGCCCTGAGGCGGGGTATCAACTATGTGCGCTCTGCTGCTACCACCCCTCCCCTACCGAAGTTGCAACGCCAACCCAGGGACTGGAGGGATTGGCACGGACTCCCGGGATGCTTGCAGTGTTATCCCGGAGGAGGAGGAGGAGGAGGAGGAGGAGGAGGAGGAGGAGGACGGGTCGCCTCAGCCCTTCGGAGGAAGCCTCCGAGAGAGGCTGCGCGCCACGGCGCGGCCTCCGGCACGGGCTCAAATGTCAGCCTCCTCGCTCCTGCCCGCTGGCCCGCAGAAGGAGGAGGAGGAGGCTCGAGCGCACGAGGAAGAGGAGGAGGAGGAGGAGGAGGAGGAGGAGGAGGAGGAGGAGGGAGGAGGAGGAGGAGGAGGAGGAGGAGGAGGAGGAGGAGGAGGAGGAGGAGGAGGAGGAGGAGAACACACAACTTCGCTCGCCGCCGAGAGGACGTGGCGGCCGCCGCCAGCGTGGCGGGGGTCGGCTGCCGCGCGGCGGGCTGCGCGACCGGCCCGGATGCGTGCAGCTCCAGCGCGCGCCCCTGCGGCGGCGCGGCCCTGCTGGAGGACCCGCGCGTGGAGGCCGTCCTGGAGCGGCAGGCCTGCTCGGAGGCAACTCTTGGGAGGTCCACTTCTGACTCTGCCCTGGTCCGACATGCCGTGCAGTTCGGCCTGATCCCGCCGAATCCTACCAGCCTCGAACGTATCCCTATCCCTAAGATTGACACGCCAAAAGGCGATGACAATCTTAGGGATTCGCCCTCAAAAAATAAGGGAATCCCTAAGATTGGCATCGTGATGAGCAGATGCCCAGCATAGGAATAGGGATATGTTCCAGGCTGGTAAGCCCTAGTCCGAAATGCCGCTCCGTTCGGCCTGATCCCGCCGAATCCTGCGTAGTCCTGGCTGGTCCAGCGCAGTCCCGTTGAAGCCGCGGCCTCATCCGGCGTAGCAGCCCCCGAATGGGGCTTGATTCTCCCCGATCTTTCCGACGACCTCCCTGTAGTTGCCTCCCCTAAGGTCTGGGGGCTTTCCACGGAACCCTGCGCGGCGCCGCGGCCGAAGGATGCGAGGCCGGAATCGACGTATGCACACAGCGTGGGTCGGGCGGTGCGTAATGGGGGGGGCGATGGATGGGGGGGCGAAGACAGGTCCATCTCTGGTGCCCCAAAGGGGCCCCCTGGGGCCCATTCCCTCCTCCTCCTCCTCCTCCTCCTCCTCCTCCTCCCTCTTTTCCTCTCTCCTCTTCCTCCTCCTCCTCCTCCTCACACGTCAATCCCCCCATGTAGCACCCTGCCAGTATGCAGAGCCGAGGCCCTTGGACCTCGGGAGGCAGCAGAGCTGGATATGTTCGAACTCCCCTCAGCCCGTAGGTAGCACCCCGCAGTTGCGGATAAGAGTGAGGGTGCGGCTGCGGGGTGGGTCGCGGGTGGGCCGGGGGCGGGTCGCGGGTGGGTGGCGGGATGGGTCTGGGCCGCGGGTGGGTCGCGGGTGGGTCGCGGGTGGGTCGCAGGTAGTTCGCGGGTGGGTCGCGGGTGGGTCGCGGGTGTGTCCTGGGCGGGTCGTGGTCCGGGTCGCGGGTGGGACGACGACGACGACGATGACAACAACAACAGACAACAACGTAGCAACAATCCGCACCGTGGATCCCCATCTCAAGCACGAACGCAGGGACAGTGAATGACCGTTTGCCCCATCTACATGTATGTAGGTATATGTGTATATTTGCATGTCTGATTGCATGTATGCGTGCATGTGTATGTATATATCTTTGTGATTACACATGTATGTGTGAAATCGTGTGTTTGTATATATGCGAGTATGTGGATGTGTACGTGTATGTGCATGCATGTGTGTATATATCCATGTATGTGCGGATGTAGTTGTGTATGTGTGCAGGCACGCATGCGTGTATCTATGTACACATGCCCGTATCAATGAGTGTGTGTATGTGTGTCTGTAGGCATGTCTGTGTATATGTATGTATGCATGCATATACGCATGCATATTTGCATGCTGCATGCATCTGTGTATGCATATATATATGTATGTATACACGTATGCGTGCATGCATACGTGCATTCATGCCTTCATGTATATATACATGGTTTAGGTGTGTATATATGTAAGTAAGTATGTATGCATTTATGTGTGTATGAATACATGTACGTATGCATGCACGACTGGTTTTTCGTGCGTATGTATATGTATGTGTGCATGTATGTATGCATGCATGTATGTATGTATGCATGTATGTGTGTATGTATGTATGGATGTGTGCATATGTATGTATGTAGGTATGTATGTATGCATGTATGGATGTATGTGTGCATGCATGCATGCATGCATGCATGTCTGTATATCTATGCATGACTGAATGACTGCATGACTGTAACTCTGTATGTATGCATGCCTGTATGTATATGTGTATGTATGCATGCATGTATGTGCGTATGCACGTATACACGGATGTCTGTACGCACGTACGTACGTACGTATGTATGTGTGTATGTATGTATGTATGGATGTGTGCATGTCTGTATGTACGTGTAGGCATGTATGCGTATGTGTATGTGTATAGTGCATGCATATAGATGCATGTGTATCTATATACGCACACATATATGTATATATATATATATATATATAACTATCTGTACATATACAAATATGCTACCAGTACGCCAATCGCACGATTTCCCCCACTCGACACGTAGTCGATGTTAGGCTTCAATTGAAGATGCGGGTACTCGGCCACAGCCAAACTCAATACCCCAGAAACCAGGATCCCAGGAACCAAGATCCTGGCCGCCCGCGATAGTCGAGCTGGCATTTGTACCAGGCGCTCACAATCTCGTGAACCCAGGAAATTGGCAGCCTTGCTGCCCACCGAAATCGGCTCGAAATGTGTACTCCCTCTTTCAACATTTGGTAGCACCTCTTTGGTTCAAGCGCTGATCGGGGAACATGCAGTGCCCACTGGAGTCCTGTGGCGTCGGTTCCCCAGGCGGTGCATGTGTATAACTCCCAGCCTGGCATAAGGAGCCCTACGCTGCGCTGCGGCCGAAGGGCGCGATCTCGGAGGTCCCCTGCGGGGCGCAGCCCTGCGCAGCCGAGGCAGGGATCGCTGAGTGCGCATCCGGGGCTCACGCCTGTGCTGGCGCAGATGCAGCTGGCGTCGAGGACGCTCGCGCAGAAGCCGTCGTAGAGTGGGAGGTGGACAGCACACTGCAGAGGCACCCAGGGGCTCATTTCGATTCGATCGGTCTGAATTCTGATTTTGTCCAGCTCGCTCCAGTTCGATCTCGACGCTCGGTGGATCCAGAGCGGCCCGATGCATGCATGCTGGCTGCTGTGCGCCCTTGCGCGGCTGATCCGATCAGGTCTCGACCCTGTGTGGAGTCGACGAACTTTTCCATCGCGGCGCGGCAGAGGCGAGCCGCTCGCGCGTCCTGGCATCCCGGGCTACGGCATTGCGAAGGAGTCGAAGAAGAGACGACGGCATGAAGGCAACATTTCGAAGGTCCGAGGGGCGTCGGCGCTGGGCCCCCCCCAGGCAGCTCCTCAGGCGCCGCCCCTGGCGCGCTCCGCGCGCCAGGACGGGGGCTCAGCGTCGACTCGATGTACCTGTGCGGCTATCCGAAGGCTTACGATTGCGCCACTGTGTCTTGCACTGGGGGGTGACAGATGTGCTCCTGGGCCAATGGGCCTACCAGCGCTTCGCGCCCTTCTGCGGCCCCTGGGGTCCCCTGGGCTCCACGACGGGGGTGCTCGGGAGGCCGTGGGGGCCCTACCCGGAAGAGCTGGGGCCACATGTGCGCCAGGAGCACCCTCGGCGACGCCCCGCTATCGGAGGAACCTGGTGCGTACACCACGCCGCCTGGCTGGCCAAGGAGTCACTGTCATGAAGAATTCACGACGCGAGTTTTTGTACAATTTTCGGCCTCTGGGGGCCTTACCGGCCCTCGAGACCGTCAAAAAACGACTCAGGATGAAAAACCGGTCCTGGCGAATGGGTCGACACCTCCAGGGGTCGACGTAATGAATGAAACAAATCATGACGTGGGGGTCTGGGAAGGGAGGTCGGCGTATTTCGGCAAGAGACTTTTGGTCAGCGTGTTGCGCCTCCAGTTTGGGCGCACCACGCCTCGGCGCGACCCGCGACCCACATTCCAGTTTCCAAGCGTCAAGATAATGTTGTTCTACCCTCTGGGCCATAACGCTCGTTATGCCCCCTACCGTCCCCCCCAACGCTCCCCCCCCCCAGTGCGTCCCGCGTCCCCGGCACTGGCGCTTTGCGTCTGGCACCACAGTCTGGGGGGGCGGGGGGAAGCGCCACGTTTCGCCCCCTCCCGTCCCCCCCGAAAGCCCGGTGTGGCCGCGAATGCAAAAATGCGCTCCAGCGTCCCGAGGTTTTCCCAGCCTCTCTCCTCCTCATCCTCCTCCTCCTTCTCCTCCTCATCCTCCTCCACCTCCTCCTCCTCTTCGCTCTCTTCCTCCTCCTCCTCCTCCTCCTCCTCCGCGTCCTCCCCCTCCTCCTCGTCCTCCTCCTCCGATTCCTCCTCGCCCTCCTATCCCTCCTCCTCCTCCGCCGCCTTCTCCTCCTCCTCCTCATCATCCTGCTCTGCCCCTCTCTCCGTTCTCATCCCGCCGAGCGCAGCGACACGCTATCCGCTCACGGGGCATCGCGTCGCCGAGGGGCGGCCCGCCGCGCTGACACCTGAGCAGCAGGCCCCGACCGTGGACGCCCCAGCGCCCGACGGGTCGGGCAGCTGGGGCGTCCTCGCTCGGGAGGCACAACAACACGCAGACGCAGATGATCGTCGATCCCCCTGAAGATATGGGGAAAGTCTGGGAGGTGGGGGGAAGACGAAGACTTCGGGAAGGTGCGAAACTAAGGGGGATCCTGGGATTGTTGTACCTACTTCTGTGTGTGTGTGTGTGTCCCTGGGCCCCTTCACATACACCGAGCTCCCTGGCCGACCCGACGACGTGGAGTACAGTCGGACCGAGGTACACGATCGAGGTCGGTTCGGGGAGGGTACTCTGGTGTTCTTCGTGGTCGTTGTCTGCTCTCGTGCATCCTGGGGAGGGTGCCCTTGGAAGTTCCGTGTGTTTTTTCGCTGAAGGCGGGTCTCGTGTTCTCGAAGGGTGTTCTTCTGGCCTGGGTCCGATTGTACATCTCGCCCCTCCCAGACTCTGTGGAGGCACCGCGCATATCTGGAGATACTGGAGCGCGACGTCGCCAGGAGCAAGGTCCTCAACACCCCTGGCCTGGCCACCGCGGGGCTTCTGGAGGAGCTGGCCGCCACCTACGGCGTGCTCGGGATGCCGGAGCGGCAGCTGCGCGTGTTGCGGCAGGCCAGGGACATCCACGAGAGGAACCCAGCGGACGAAGAGCTGTGTCGGGCGTGTCCCCCTACAGGGGGATTTTCGACGATTTGCTTTTGTTTTCAAATGCTCCAAAAAGGCCAAACAACTATTTAAAGAATAGTCCCCAGACTATGTTTGGACTTTGTTTTTTAATTATGTTTGCGGTATTTTTTTTATGTTTTCGTCGAAAATCCCCCTGTAGGGGGACAGGCCCGACTTAAACGAAGAGCTGTGTTTGCACACGGTCGGACCGAGGTATGAGATCGAGGTCTGTTCGGAGAGGGCACGGCGGGCTCGCTTCGTGTCGACCGGCGGCGACCCCTCCGCCGGCGTTCAACGCTGAACGCCGCTGGCCACCCAGAATCGGTCGATGTTGAACGATTGGATTGTTCAAGGTCCGCGGTGTCAGGAACCCACGCCGAGGTCGGCACGACACTAACCTGCCGTATATGGTCAAGGTCTGCTCGGGGAGGGTGCCCTGATGTTCTTCGTGCTTTCGGATGTTCTTGTGCATCCTTGGGGAGGGCACCCTCGGAGGTTCTTCAGTTTGGGCCGGCGGAGCGTCTCATATTCTTGAAGGATGATCTTCTGTCCTGGGTCTGGGTGCGGAGTCTTCCGCCCCCGGGGACGCTTGTCCCGGGGCGGCTGGAAGGTTTACACCCCTCGGCGGCTCCCACAAGGGGCAGGCGCCAGGAGGGTCGGACCTTTATGAACGGGGGGGTGGCTCCCGAGAAAGCAGCGAGGGCTTTACAGGAGCCCACCCAGCTGCCAAGAGGCCTTCTTCGAAGCCTCCGGGGCCTTCTGAGTGCCCATGCCTCCCAAGAAGCCCTTCCGCCTTATTCAAAGTCCGCCTACCCCTGCCGAGCGCCGCCATGCGGTGGCACGTTGGGGTATAGCCTTGCCAGCTGCCCTCGGACAGGCGTCCCCGAGGGTAGAACATCTTATTCTATACCACTTTGCGTCCGCTGAAGGAGGGAGGGTCCAGATGGCCCCAGACTGGCCAGGAGTCGCAGAGGGAAAACTGAATAAGCGCGAGCTGTTAGAGGTCTGCGCGGATTTCTCGGATCGGCGCTGAACCCTTGCCCCTGGCTCAGGGGTACCGCAAGATGGGTCCGGCGCGGATCCTCAGGGTTTCGTCGAAGGTGGCGCCTTGAGGAGTGGGGCCCTGAGGACAGGAAATGGCGTTGAGGTTGAATTCGTGTCAGCCAGCGCGGGTTCCAAATGGGAAGTTCTTATCAGACCTGCCGGTGTGATCTCGCACTGTATTATTTCGACCGACCGTGCCTGGAACGTGCTGGACGTGCCCTGGGATGTGAGAAGACATGTGTCTTGGACTGTGAACGCCGGGGTGTGTCCTGTCTCCGTCTGCTGGAATGAGTGCCTGGAATGTGCTGGACTGGAATACGTGCCTGGACTGTGCTCGACGTGCTCTGGGACGAGCGAAGACATGTGTCCTGGAATGTGAACGCTGGGGTGTGTCCTGCCTCCGTATGCTGGACTGCGTGCTGGGATGTCTGCTGTCTGCGCGCTGCTCCGACGTCTCCTTCAGCTGGAATGCGTGCCTGGACTGTGCTCGACGTGCCCTGGGATGTGCGAAGACATGTGTCCTGGAATGTGACCGCCGGGGTGTGTCCTGTATCCGTCTGCTGGCCTGCGTGCTGAGATGTCTGCTGTCTGCGCGTTGCTCTGACGATCTGTGTGGACATGCGTGTCGGTATGTCAACGGCTGTCCCCGTCCCGTTGCCTTTTGTCCCTCCCCCCGCGAGCACCCGCCACCCCGCCTTATTCCGACCGACCGTGCCCCCGCCCCCCTGTCCTCCGTCCCCCCTCTTGGCTTATTCCGCCCCCTTGTCTTATTCCGACCGACCGTGCCCCCCTCCTCTCCCTGCCCTCCGCCTCCCTACCCCCCCCATTTCCCTTCCCCATCGCCTCCCCTTGCTTTTTCCGGCCGACCGTGCCCCCTCCCCTCTGCCTGTCCCGTGCCCCCTTCTGGCCTATTCCGACCGACCGTGCCCCGCTCCCCTCCCTGTCATTTGCCTCGTATTCCCCTTCTCGTTCCCCTCGCCCCCGACCTGGCTCACTCCGACCGACCGTGCCCCCCCTCCCCTCTCCCTGTCCCGTGCCTTCTTCCCGTCCTCGTGGCCTGCCGCCTCCCCCCGGGGCTTCCTCCGACCGACCGTGCCCCCCTCCTCTCCCTGTCCTCCGCCTCCTCCCCTCGCCCTTTCCCTCCCCCCTCGCCCCCCCCTGCCCTCTCCCCGTCCCGTGGCCCCCGTGCCTTCCCCCCCTCCTCGCCCCCTTTCCTCCTTTGTTCCGACCGACCATGCCCCCGCCCCCCCCCGTCCTCCGCCCTGGCTCGTTCCGAGCGGCCGTGCCCCCTTCCCTTCCCCCTGCCCCTTGCCCTCTCCCTGTCCCGTGGCCTGCCCCCCCCTCCCTTCTGGCTCATTCCGACCGACCGTGCCCCCCCCCTCCCCCCGCCCCTTCTCCTCGCCACTTCCCTCCCCCATCGCACCCGCCCTGGCTCATTCCGACCAACAGTGCCCCCTCCCCTCTCCCTGTCCCGTGCCGTCTTCCCGTCCCGTGGCCATTTTGCCTTCCCCCCCCCTTCGCCCCTCCCCTGGCCTACTCAGACCGGCCGCGCACCCACCCCCACGTCCTCCGTGCCCCGCCCCCTGGCGTTTCCCTGCCGACCGTGCCCCCTCCCCTCTGCCTGTCCCGTGCCCCCCCTGGCCGACCGTGCCCCCTCCGCTCCCCGTCCTCCGCCCCCCCTCCCCTCTTCATTTCCCCCCCCTCGCCCCCGCCCTGGCTTATTCCGACCGGCCGGGCCCCCTCCCTTCTCCTTGTCCCGTGCCTGCTCCCCGTCCCGTGGCCTTCTCGCCTCCCCCCGCGAGCCCCCCCGCCCCGGCCTCTTCCGACCGACCGTGCCACCGCCCTCTCGTCCTCTGTGCCCCCCCTGGCTCCCTGGCTCATTGCGACCGACGGTGCCCCCTCCCCTCTCCGTGTCCCGTGCCCCCCCTGTCTTATTCCGACCGACCGTGCCCCCCCCTCCTCTTCCTGTCCTCGCCTCCCCTCCCCTCCCCATTTCCCTCCCCCCTCGCCCCCCCCTGGCTTACTCCGACCGGCCGTGCCCCCTCCCCTCCTCTCCCGCGCCCTGTCCCCGTCCCGTGGCCTTGTTGCTTGCCCCCCCACGTGCCCCCCCCCCCCCCCCCGCGCCCTGTCCCCGTCCCGTGGCCTTTTTGCTTTCCCCCCCCACGAGCCCCCCCTGGCTTATTCTGACCGACCGTGCCACCGCCCCCTTGTCTTCCGTGCCCCCTTAGCTTGTTACAAAATATCGTGCCCCCTCCCCTCTGCCCGTCCCGTGCTCCCCCCTGGCTTATTCCGACCAGCCGTGCCTCCTTCTTCTCCCTGCTTTCCGCCCGTTTCCGCTCCCCGTTCCCTCGCCCCTCGCCCTCATTCTCTTTATTCCGACCGACCGTGCCCCCTCTCCTCTCCTTGTCCTGTGACCCCCCGGGCTTAGTCCGACCGACCGTGACCCCCTCCTTTCCCTGTCCTCCGCCCGTCTCCCCTTTCCTTCCCCCCCTCGCACCCCTTTCCATTATATTCATGTCTATTGATGTGATCTCGCACTGCATTTTTTCGACCGCCCGACTGACCGTGCTTGTGATTGATGTGCGCTGGACCGGGATGTGTACTGGGATGTGTGCTGCCTTCGTGTGCTGGGATGTGTGCAGGGCTGTGTGCTGCCTCCGTGTGCTGGGATGTGTGCTGGCTTCGTGTGCTGGGATACATGCTAGGGTGAGGCCTGGGTGCCCGCCGCCCCCGTGTGCTCTGTCTGCCCCCCGCACCCCTCCGCCCCGTGGCCACCGTCTGCTCACTCCGACCGGCCCACCGACTGTTCCCCCCCTCCTGCCCGACCGTGCCCTCCCGCCCCCCTGCCCCCCCGACCGACCGTGCCCCCCACCTCCGCCTCGTGGCCCCCGTCTGCTTATTATTCCGATCGACCGACCGTGCCCTCCCCCCCTCCGCCCCGTGGTCCCCGTTTGTTTATTCCGACCGACCGACCGATCGTGCCCCCTTCTGCCCGACCGTGCTTTCCCGCCCCTCTGCTCCCCCCGCGCCCTTCCGCCCCGTGGCCCCCGTCTGCTTACTCCGACGGACCGACCGGCCGTGCCCCCCCCCCCCTTCCGCCCCGTGGCCCCCGGCTGCTTCCGACCGACCGACCGTGCCTCCCCCCTCCGCCCCGTGGCCCCCGCCGACCGACCGTGCCCCCCCCTCCCATCTCCCCAGCCACCCCCGTGTCCCGCCCCTTCCGCCCCGCGGCCCTCCCGCCTGCTTCTGCCGACCGTCCGACCGTGCCCCCCCCCGCTCCAGCCGTGCGTGCCCCTGGCCCCCCCCCCCGCCCACAAATCCCACGATGGGCCGAAAAGGCCCCAGGACAGCTCGAGATCCCCCCCAAGACAAATCAAACTATCACAAGACAGGCCCACACAAGACCCCCAATAAGCCCCAGAGGCGCCCAATAGCACCATGGCCCCGAAGAGTCATAGAGACGCACGCCACTAGCTCACAGTGGCATAACAAGTTCTTCACGCCATAGCTCAGTGCGTCGCAGCACTCGCGCGCTTCCCCGAAACTGCCACAGGTCGGCGTCACCTCCATATCCCAGTGTCCCGCGTCCGTGATTGTATGATCCTTGGCACGCGTGCCTCTTGTTGCACAGTGGATGTGGCGCAAGTGATGTAGTGTAAACTGTTTGGTGCAGTATGCGTGGTGCAAGCTAGAGGCGGCAAAGTGGCGAAACCTGACCATATCTACCCAGCGCGCGAGGCGGCCACGAGACGTGCACGACGGCAACCTGGAACAGCTTTGTCGGACCCACCCGGCGCACGACGCGGCCACGGGCGGCAACGTGACGAAACCTCGCCGGATCTACTCAGCGCGCGAGGCGGCCACGAGGCAGCCACGCGCGACAACGTGGCGAGACCTCGCCAGGCCAACCCAGCGCACGAGGCAGCCACAACAAGGCAGCCACGGGTGGCATTGTGGAAGATTCGCGTCCAAATCTTTCGCGACGTAAGAGAGATACCATGATTAGAACCCCTGGTAGGGGCAAACTGTTCAATGCCTTCTCGCCGTAGGGCTCCATGCCTCAGGGCCCCACTTCTAAAGCGCCGAGGCCCGAACGAATCCGCGCAGATCTCCGGTCGATCATGTTTACGTAGCTCTCCATTCTTTCTGAGGACGCTGGCCAGCAGCGCGTCGGTCTACCAGCGGCTTGGGCAGGCCTCAGAGGCCGCAGGGGTTGACAGAGGTGGCTCTGGCCCAAGGTGCCCCCAGCTTTTCGCGCCGTGTTGTGAGCCCTGGGACAGCGGGTTCAGCAAAAATCGCATCGTTGGAGATCTGGGCTTGGGCCTCCCTGGAGAAAGCTGGGGGTCACCTTGGGGCCCAGGTTATCTCTGGCAGCACTCGATGACAGGAGGTGGAGCTCCGCGAGCGCGCCCTCGGCATCTTCGAGGGCTTGTTCGGCGCCGAGAGCCTCCCGCGGCAGCGGGCACACGTCGCCGACGCCATGGCCAAGCTCGCTGACGCGTGCGGCAGGCAGGGCGACCACCGCAGGCGGCTGGCGATGCTGGAGAGGGCGGCGGAGACACGGAGAAGCAACAACTGCACGCAGTCAAGACGCGCTGGAGCAATACTTCGGGCTCAGGAGGAGGAGGAGGAGGAGGAGGAGGAGGAGGAGGACGAGGGCGAGGACGAGGAGGGGGAGGATGAGGAGGAGGAGGAGGGGGGGAGGGAGGAGGAGGAGGAGGAAGGGGAGGAGGAGGAGAGGAGGAGGAGGAGGAGGAGGGGAGGGGGGCGGAGGGAGAGGAGGGGGAGGAGGAGGAGGGGGGGAGGGCGAGGGAGGCTCTGTCTGTGGTCCTCGAGCCGCGGACCTCAGATCTGGGTCGGGGAGCCCGTTCGTGGCCGAGAGGCTCGCTGTGGCCAGGAGAGGAGCCCCGTCGTTCCTGACTCGGCGCTCCGTGGTGGCATGGCGATCGTGTGCTTATCCGTTGCTTTGCCGGTCGGCGCGGGCCCTCGCACCCCCCCCCGGTCCTCCTCCTCCTCCTCCTCCTCCTCTCCTCCTCCCTCCTCATCCTCCCCCTCCTCATCCACCACCGCCACCGACACCTCCTCCTCCTCCTCCGCCTCCTCCCCCCCCCGGAGTAGATCTTCACTGTTATGGGCGCCTGCATCGAGCAGGTGGAGTCCCTCCCCCAATAGGGCGCACTGCCGCAAGCGGTCGCACCAGGCAGAGGCCCAGAGCCAGACCCCCCCCTCCTCCTCCCCCCCTACCGCCCAGTGTCGAAACGCCGATGCAGAACACGTCCACCATGACGAGGTGAACACTTTTGTTTCCAGAGCTCCGCGCGGAGTCCCTTCGGGGCCGACGCTGGGCCCCCCCCTCCCTGGCGGTCGCCGAAGCAGACACGGCATACGGCAGGCACCAGCTTGCCAGCAGATGCAGCGGAAATCCATGCCAGGAGGCACCCTGCTTGCCTCCAGGGTACCTCCGGGCTTCTCGGGCTCCGATGGCTCTGCGACGGAACGCGTGGCGCCCCCACACCGAAAATCCGTGGGCGTCCTGGGGCCTCAGGGTTGGGCCCCTTGTGGAAGGTTTCTAGTGGTCGAGCTCCCACCTGTACCCCGCAAAGACCACTCGCTCCCTGCAGAGTCCCTGGGGACCGGCAGAGGCTCTGGGCTCCCTCGGGACCCCTACAGCATCGCTGGAGAGTGTGCCTCTGGACCTAAGTCGGGCGTGCCCCTCTACAGGAGGAGTATCCAAAAAACAATCAAACATAGCCTGGGGGCGATTTTTTTGGATTATTTTTGAAGTATGTTGGGTGTATTCTTGATTTGTCGTCCAAGTTCCGCCTGCAGGGGGGCATGCCCGACCTAACTCTGGACTTCGTGTACCACGAACTCTTGTCGCGCAGACCTTCTGTACACATTCGCGTTCGGAGGTCCGCGCGAACTTCTTGGGTCGGCGCCCCGGCGGCGCTGCGCGCGCGCCAGGGAGGGGGTGTCCGACATCGTTCCAAGGATACCGCGCGGATCCTCGAAGGGGTATGATTGCGATGCCGGTCCCCCTCCTAGGAGCTGGAGGCGGCCCTGTTCGGGGCAGGCAGCTGCCGCGCCGCCCGGGTGCGCGCCAGGCTCGGCAAGGAGTCCGCCCCAGAGGCCTCTGTGGCGCTGCTGGGCGAGTCCCTGGCCGTGCTGCAGGCGGAGTACAGCTGGCACCACCCGCTGGTCGTCGACGCGCTCGAGGCCACGAGGGGGCAGCGCGAGCGAAGCCGCCCACTTGGAAGGGCCCCGAGGCTTGCTAAGAAGCCTCCTTGGAAGCCCGGAGGGCCTCGAAGGAAGCCCCTGCCTCGGGCTCGTGCCGCCCCCTCGTGCGCGCCGCCGGAGGCCCTCGGCATCGCCCAGGGGCAGCTGGGCCGCGCGGACCTGCTGCGGAGGTGCCTGGAGCGCGCCCTGGTCATCAAGGAGCCCCTCTACGGCATGCAGCACCCCGAGGTCGCCGTGACCCTCGTGAGGCTGGCCTGCGCGTGCAGCCAGAGCGGGGAGACGGAGGATCGGCATCACCTAAAGCATCCTCGTACTGCGGGTGCGCCCCCCCCCCCCCCCCAGGATCGACGCGTGCGTTCAGAGATCCTGTATAGCTGTCTGGTTGCGGGCGCTCTCCTCTGGGCGCAAAGCCTGCGTTTGGCGAGCTGTTCCACCCGGATGTGCGCATCCGCATGGGCAGCCCGGCGGGCTCTCAGTTCCGACAGGGTCGAGGAAATGGAGCCCGCTCGGTCGCCGAAGGGGCTCGATCGTGAGTCCGTTCGGCGGCCGAATGGGCCGAGACGCCGAACGGCTCAGCAGGGAATCGCCGGGCACGGGAAAAGGCCTAGGGTATTTCGAGCACTCCGCCTCGGCGCCCGTTCCTCTCCTGCGGAGGGGGGGAGGAGGAGGAGGAGGAGGAGGAGGGGGAGGCAAAGGAGAAGGGAGGAGGAGGAAGAGGACCAGTGGAAACCCAAGAGTCATCAACGATGTTGGAATTACCCCTCCCTCCAAGCTCCCTCTTCATAGGCTCCTACAACGGTTCATTTCCATTTGTCCATTGAGGGAACTGCCTCGTTGGAAGACAACAGCGCGAAGATCCTGAAGCGTGCCAAAACATGTTTCTTGGGGTTTTAACGCCACGTATCAACCTGACTGCTGCGTCGTGGCGATCCACAATCGTGTCAGAACGCCGTTCGGGGGACATCAACACGGCGAATCAACGCAACTGTTGCGCCAGCATAATCCTCGATCTTTCCAAAACACCATTTCTGATACGCTGGTCATGGGAATCCGTGAAATTCTTGCAATTGTTTAAAACGAATGTGTGCGGCGCTATGGCGAGAGCCACACTTCGAAAACGACCAGCCCTCAATTCGCAAAGCTCTTGCAGATGTTGAAAACGAATGCACGCGGCGCTAAGGCGAGAGCCACATTTTGAAAAGCAACCGCCCTCAATCCATGAAGCTCTTATCAATAAGCTTTCAAACCGATTGCACGCGGCGCTACGGCGAGAACCACATGTTGAAAAAGAACCGCCCCCAATCCGTGAACCACTTGTAAAGATGTAACACGAATGTGCGCGGCGTTACGGCGAGAGCCACATGTTGACAACCACCCGCCCTCAATCCGTGAAGCTCTGGCAAATGTTTAGAACGACTGTGCGCGGCGCTATGGCGAGAGCCACATTCTGAAAACGACCCGCCCTCAACCCGCGAAACTCTTGCAAATGTTTAAAAAGACGGCGCGCGGCGCTAAGGCGAGAGCCACATTTTGAAAACCACCTGCGTTCAATCCGAAAAACGTTTGCAAACGTGTAAAGCGAATGCGCGCGGTGCTGAGTTGAGAGCCACATTTTGAAAACCACACGCCCTCCATCTGTGAAGGTGTTGTTATTTTCTATGTTTCAGAATCATAAGTGTTGAGGAAGTCTCAGGCGAAACGCCCGGCCCGCCCTAAAAACTGGCCTCGGTGTGCGACAAGGAGGAGTTATCTATAAGGAGAAGGAATGGAGGAAGAGGAGGAGGATGAGGAGGAAACGGAGGAAGAGGAGGAGGAAGAGGAGGACGAGGAGGAGGAGGAGGAGGTGAAGGAGGAGGAGGACGAGGAGGAAAATTATGATGTCCTTAGCCATTTTGGCTGAAGATATTTGGGTTCAAGTTCGAGACCTTGCCGCGAGGCTTCGAAGTTCACCGCAGCCGTGCGGCAGGTTTGAAGTGTTCCGGCGTGTTTTTTCTCGCTCCCTGCTTGCGCCTGCCCGAAGCCCCTGCAGGCTTCTCTTCACGTCCATTCACGTCCAAGGGTGAGCAGGTGCCACGCTATGAGGCGTGGTGCCGCCAGAAGAAGAAATGTGGGTTTCGAACAAATTCGTCGTGGAAAAAAATGTGCCACAAGTGCGGCGTTCCTCGGCCTGTTGTTGCTCCTGCCACACAGCCTCGCGCGGCTCAGGGTGACTGGGCCCAGGGACCTCCTGGCCACAGGACGCACGCCACGCCGAAGCACAATCTGCTCGAGCCTGAGCAGTTGGCCAAGGTTGCGCGCATGTCAGACGAGGATTCTGGCGCGTGCAAGGGCCTCCTGTCACCGCCCCAGCGTGCTCGAGTCGTTGCTAGCAGGGCTCTTGCAGCTGGCGATCCCCGTGCTGTCCAGAAGCAAGCTCAAGCGGTGCTCGGCGATGTCAAGAAGCAGCTTGCGCAGACCACCAAGCAGATCAGCGAGATCTAGTCCGAGATGGAGAACAAGGTCATGGAGCTAGTCAGAGTTCAAGTACACCTACGAGTCGTTGCTGGAGCAGGAGCGCGCCGCATCTGCAAACGCGACCGCGGCCTGGGCGCAGTGTGCCTCAGTCGGTGTGGGTGTCCAGAATGGTGCTGGGGTGGCGGTGTCGGCCGACGACCCCGCGTTCGCATTGCTCATGCAGTTCCAGTCGCTGGACTTCACTCTGGCCTCTTCGCTGCGCCCTGTGTTGGACATTCGTGATTATCTTTTGCTCCCGCCCAGCCACGGCAGTGATGAATGTGCAGTACCTGGCGGCGACCCCGACGGCATGCATGACGCCCCATCCAGGCGATGTGCTTGCCGCCTCTGAGATGCCCGCGGCCGCGGCCGTCGACGCAGCAGCGTAGGCCATCTTCGGCCGCCTTCCCTCGGAGTCACCCTTTGCGCCCAGTGCGTCTCCTGCTGCCTCGTTCTGTAGCGGAGGGAAGGGCTTGGGTCGGGGACGGGCTGGGACGGGGAAGGGTGCATTCAGCTATAGTGCCAGCAGGCCGCCTGCAGCAGGAGTTTTTCTATATAAAAAAGAATGTTTTCCCGAAGAGCTTGCCACTGGCAAAAGGCGAGGCGTCTTCCTGTCCAAGCATTACACCAGTCGCAAGCAAACCGGTCACATCCTCGGGGGCATCGACGACGCAGCGCAGAGGAAGCTTCGCCTCGTACTTTTCTGCCCGCCCCACGCCCCAGCGCAGGGGCGTTCAGTTCCGAACCCTGAGAGGGGCAAGGTGTGGACGGTAGTCGCAGCCAGTGTTGGAGGTCAGGTTGGCCTTAATGCGCATCTCAATGAGCGAATCCCTCCGACGTCCTCTTCGTGCAAGAGACCAGGGTTTTAAGCACCTCTGCCCATGCAGCCGAGGTTCGCTTGCGCTCGTCTGACTGGTCTGTCATTCTCACGGCTGCGCTGCCTGGTCTGGGCAATCCCACTGGAGGCCTGCTCGCTGCGACGCCAAAGTGCATCGGGCTCGCAGCGTTGGATTGAATCGGCTGCGTGCTTCGACCTGCACGCGTGAGCATGCATCAGGTATGGAGGGCATGGTGCGAGGAGGTTTCCCGGGAGTTAACCTGTACCTGGTGCATTCCGTGGGCGTCAATGAACAAAATCGTGATATGCTCTGCAATTTTGATTGACTGACATCTCAAGCGAGGTGGCACCCCGTTCGCCGTCAGAGGTGATGGATTTCTCGCGCACCCACCTTGTCAATACTGGTTGGGCCGACGCGGTGGACGGCGTGGGCGTCGCGCCCGAGAGTGGCGCGCGCCGCCCAGCCATGCGTTGCATCGACTACTTCGTTGTTTCGCGTGCCATTGCAGGTGTGTCCAAGGCCGAATTGATCCACGACGTGCCCGTCTCCCCCCATTACCCCGTCAGGCTCGCCTTCCCTTCGGTCGAGCCCGTCTGCGACGTCTGGTGCGTCCAAGTTTCCAAAAAGGTTCCCTCAAGAGCTCCCGATCGGCTGCGCTGGGCCCCCCGTCGATGGTCGCCGGGGCGCCGCGGTTGCGATCAGCTCTGGCCCCGCTGCGACGGCCAAGGACGCATGGGTGGTTTTCTTGAGAGCGGCCGGGGCTGAGTGGCTGCGCGTGTTTCAGATCTCGGGGGGCAGGCGGAGCAGTGTGTGGGGCGTTGTAGGCCATTGGAAATCTTTTCTAAGACTCCTAGCTCCCCCCTCCCGGCCCGATGGCGGCGCGAGGTCAGCGTGCTCCCGGCGGGCGTTGTTCGAGGCCCTGTGGGTGCCCACAGTCTGCTGCTGGTGTCAGCTGCCCATCGCTGCTCAGGTTTTCACCGCCTCCCCGATTGTTCTGAGTATGCTGCCGGGGCCGCGGTGCTGCGGCAGGCCAACCTCTTGCCGCCGCTCTCGGCCCAGTTCCTGGCCACTTGCGCCGAGGCCGAAGCCGGGCGCTCGCAGGCCCAGGCGGCGCGCGCCAAGGACAGGGATTGAAGCGAGTGGGTTGGCAAACATTCGCATGGGGGCATTTCAGCTGTATCCGAGAGTTTGCCCCTCCCCATCCCCTGGCAGCCCGATGCCCTCGACCTCTCCGCCCTTCGCCCGTGCTCCTCGGTCGAGTCGATCGACGCGCTCGAATCTGAGTGGAAGCGATGGCGGTCCGCTGGGTCCGACAGAGCACCGCTGGTTTGGCCTGACCGTGGCGAGCCCCCTCCCCGACCCGCGCATGCTGAGCTCGTGCGAGCTCTCAAAGGTTTCAATGCTGGTGCTGGCATTGGTTTTGATTCGATCTCGCCGCGTTATCCATTACTGTTGCCGCCGCCTGCGTTGGAGGCGCTCCGTGACATTGTGGCCCGCGTTGAACGCCGTCAGCAGCGGCCCGTCATTTGGCATCGTTTCGCGTTCATCCGTCAGCGGGTGGGTGGGGTGGGGGGGGGGGGAGGAGAAAAATGGATCTATTTGACGACATGCGTGTCTTGCGTTTGCTGGAGCTGTATCGATGAACATCACGATTTGATAACAACGACGATGTTTGTTTTGACGGCGATATAGGCCCGCAGTCACAGAAGTGCAGTAGGTAAGTAAAGTGCATGCGCCACAGAGGTGAAGCTTATAGCGCCGATGCTGGGCGCTTGCGAATAGTTTTTGCGTTCGTCGGCAGGCTCGCCAGATCCACCGACTCGCCTGCTTCTACTGAGTGGCACATAGGAGGTGAAAACTTGAATGGCGTCTCTGCGACGAGGAACATGGCAAATTTGGCCAGCAGGTCGTGCTCCTCAAATGTGAGCGTCAGGTCGCCGTGGCATTTAGCCAAAAATCCAACGAACAACTTTGCCAACCTTGCTGCAGTAGCGACGCATAAGGCATGCCGCTGAGTCAGGTAGATTACATTCCTATAAGATGCTTTTAACTGTTTATGGAAAGCCTCGTTCCGAGTCGTGCCAAACATAATTTCTATGGGGTTGTTAGCCACGTACTTGCAGAAATTCCGAATGTACCCCAATTCCTGTACAGTCGTTGCGTGCTCGAGGCTGCTCAGCACTGTTGCTTTCTTACCTGTACTTCGGCGCGTCGCATCTGGATGCGTTGCGCAGATGGCAGCCGAATCATCTACGAAATCTGACATGGAGTCGTACGGTTTCGCCACATAGCTGTCGCTTTGGATGCGCTTGTACAAGCGGCGCGCGACCGACTCGCTCATATCCGCAAGCTTCGCGGCAAGTTCAGACGGCCCGTTGCGGCCAGAGCTGCGTTCAATGCGATCCATTGCGAGTGCTCATCACCGTCCAATGCCTCGACAGCATATTAAATATCCACGGTGCCAGCTCGGAAGACCCAGTGCATCAGGTGCGTGCTCTTCGAGGTGCTGTTCGTGGGAGGGATGCTGATCAAGTGGAGATGGTGTGTTCGGATTACCCCGCGTCGCTGGACCAGTGCGCGCGATTGCGAACCGCATTTCCGAATTTGAAATGCGCCAGCAAGGACTTGCTACGCATTGCCTTCAAAGTCGAGCAGGCAACAAACGAGAAGACAACTGTGTTCTCTTCGAACATCCGCAGGTGCCTAGCGAAGTTGCGATTGGGTGGTTTTGGCAGGAGCCGATACTATTGCGATTGCGGTGAGTTGCGATACTTCTTGGCACGAGCCCCGAAGGGTTCAGCGCCGCCTGACTGCGAGCACGAGCCCCGAAGGGTTCAGCGCCCCCAGTTGAAATAGCACGAGCCTCGGAGGGTTCAGCGCTACTTCGTGGCACGAGCCCCGAAGGGTTCAGCGCCGCCTGACTGCGAGCACGAGCCCCGAAGGGTTCAGCGCCCCCGCGTGAAATAGCACGAGCCCCGAAAGGTTCAGCGCTACTTCTTGGCACGAGCCCCGAAGGGTTCAGCGCCAGGTGACTGCGAACGCGAGCCCCGAAGGGTTCAGCGCCTCCAGTTGAAATAGCACGAGCCCCGAAGGGTTCAGCGCTAGAGGCACGAGCCCCGAAGGGTTCAGCACCAGGTGACTGCCCTCCTCCTCCCCCTCCTCCTCCGCCTTCTCTTCCTCCTCCTCCTCCTCCTCCTCATCCTGTCCACTCATGTTGAGCGGATTCGCCCAACCCTTGAAGGACCCCCTTGTGTGCACTAAGCTCTGCACACAAGATTTTCATAATTTTCCTCTCCCTGCTTCCCCCCCCCCCCATCCTGCTCCTCATATTCCCCTCCTTCTCCTCCCCCTCCTCCTCCTCCTCCCCCCCCTCTTCTTTCTCATCAAAAAACACAACGAAAAACAAAAAACAACGAAATCCTTCGCAACAGGAATCATGACGTCACTGGTACTAACGAAATCCTCCACAAAAAGGAGTTCTATTGAAATCTTCACCAAAAGGAATTCGATTCTAACCCTCTACAATAGAAATCCTTTTGTAATCCTCCACAAAAGGAATCCTTTTGTAATCCCCCACAAAATGAATTCCATTGACATCCTCTACAAAAGGAGTCCTATTGTAATCCTCTACAACAAGAATTCTATTGAAATCCCCCACACAAGGAATCCTATTGTAATCCCTTACACATGGAATCCCATTGTAATCCTGAAATTCCAAATTCCCCAGCACTTCGTTTTTTTTTTTTTTGTTCCTCGCCTTGGTTTTGGCTGTCCAGGCGCAGGGAAGCTTTGTTTCCATGATTTCAAAAGAAAAATGTTTTTTTGTTATCCGCTTTGGTTTTTGCTGCCCAGGCACAAGGAAGCTCAGGGTCGATGAAGATCGAAAACCACATCTTTTCGCGATTTGGCTCCATGGGAATATACTGGCTGGCCCTAACTTCCCTGCGCCACGAACGCGGAGAACAAAAACAACAAATTTTTGGAAACCCTGGAAACAGAGCTTCCCTGCGCCTGGACAGCCAAAACCAAGGCGAGGAGCAAAAAAAACAAAAAAAACTAAAAAACAATCAAATTTTCCCGAGGTACTTGGAAATTTGGAATTTCAGGATTGCAATAGGATTCCATTTGTAGAGGATTGCAATAGGATTCCTTTTGTGAAGGATTACAAACGGATTCCAATTGTAGAGGATTTCAATAGAATTCCTTTTGTGGGGATTTCAATAGAATTCCTTGTGTGGAGGATTACAATAGGATTCCTTTGTAGAGGATTTCATTAGAATTCCTTTTGTGGGGATTACAAAATAATTCCTTTTGTGGAGGATTACACTAGGATCCCTCCACCTCCCCTCCCCTCCCAGGGGGGCGCGAAGACGAATGCAATGAAAACGAAAACTACGGAAAGAGAAAAAGAGAGAGAGAGAGAGAGAGAGAGAGAGAGAGAGAGAGAGAGAGAGAGAGAGAAACAAAAAATAAAAAAAATACGGACGGTAATGTAAGTGGAACACAGAAACATGTCAAGGTTTTAACGGACAAAAACGTGAGAAAAAGCTATCGTCAAATAGAACCACTTTTCGGCCTTGCGGGGGGGGGGGGGGGGGGGGGGGGGGGGGGGCAGGCCGCCGGGGCCGTTCCGCGTGCTGGCCCGCGCCCGAGGTCGCCCGGGACGCCCTCGCACCAAGCAGTGGCAAGCCAGGAATGTTCGCGCGTTTTTCTGGCCCGCCCATGGGAAGTCTTCGGAAAATTGCGTTTGGATCCAAGCCGCCTGGTCGGGGCAACCTACGCGTAGAAATAGGAGCTGTTCCGCGTTGTTTCTTAAGTTAAATGCGGCCTATGGGTTGGCGCAGCGTCGCCGCAGCATCGAGGCCGCTCAGGTTTGTTCTTTTTCCACGTGGCAACTGTGCCTCTTGGTTTTGGTGGTGCCTCCAGATTGATCGCCGTTGCTGGCGAGGTTGTTTCAGTTCTCAATGAGGAGAAAACGACGATTCCAGGATGTACCTTTGCCGCCGGCACGTTGCAGCTCGCTCTTCTAGGTCCGCTCGACGCAGTTCAGGCCGCCGCCCAAACTGTCCAGCTGTCCGTTAACGTTGACGACTTTGGCCGCTTGCGATATGGCACTGGGCAGAGGGTGGTTCGGGGCGTCGTCGTTTTCGGCAGGAAGCCCCGCGGCGAGCTCAAAGCCGTCGACCTCAAGTTTTCTGCGAACGCGTCCCGAGCGCCCGGGAACTCGCCGTCTGCGCGCACGGCCATCGCTTTGGCGTTGAAGAGCCTCCAACCCCTGCCCGCCAGGTCCGAGCGGAGCCTTGGAGTTGATTTTGCCTTTGGGTTGGTCGGGGGGAAGGCCGCCGCCGCCGGCCGTGTCATGGCATTGCGTCTCAGGCGTCAGCTCATGTCGGTTCTTCCTGGCTCCAAGCGTTGTCACCGCGTGCTTGGGCGCGCGGCTAGAAGCGCGCTAGGGCCCTCTGCGCCGCGTGGTTCGTCGGTGATGGGAACCAGCGGGCAGGAGTTGGAGCCCCGTAGAAGTGCTACTGGCAAGTTGCAAGACCATCGTCAAGATGACAAGACCCGCGCCCTCGCGCTCATTCCAGGCGCCTCTTGTGCCCTGTGGGCCTCTCGGTGCGCGGGCATCACCGCTACTTCCGCTGCATCGTGGATCTGGCCCGACGGCGCCGGCGTCAACCCCTGCGACTTTTGTCTCGTCGTCGTGAAGATCCTGTCGCTCCATGCCGTCGAAGTGCGGCAGCGCCAGAAAGATGCCGAGCACCTAGGAGAGCCAGAGCTTGAGCGAGGTATCCCGTTGCAGCCTCTCACGCCGTTGCTGAGCCCAGGCGTGCCAGCCGCGCAGAGAGCGGCGTGGCCGTGCGGCCACCGCGTCTCGCGTCGCCTCTCGCGCCCGTCTCCGGCGCGAATGTTGGCGGCTTGTCGATGAATGGGGGGCTTCAGATCTGCTGAAGATCGAAGCGCACGCCACAGCTGGCGACGCGCTGGCTGGCAATGTGCCAGCTAGACACCGATTTGGGAATCAGCAGGCTGACCTCGTTGCGCGCAGAGCAGCAAAGGCCGCGCGCCTGCCCGGCATCCACAGGCAACGGCCGCAGGCGAGGCTTAAAGTTGTCAGAACGTGGGGCATTCGAATCGGTCGTCCTGGGGGGATCTGTCTGACTGCGGGCACCCGCCCAAGCACCTCAAAGGCAAGCCTCCCCAGACGCAGCTCATTCTAGTGCGAGAGCCTGCTCCCTCCGACATTGTTTCGCGAGTTGTAGCTGCGCAGCCGCAGCTGGCAGCAGGCTCTCGCAGGCTCGCTCCTGTCCGTATCTCGCTCCACGATGGTCTCGCCATCGTGGGCTGCGCTCAGTGCGCCAGCCTTGCTGCCGCGAAAGTCCTTTCTCTCGGCCAGCCGCGCCCCCCGCGTGCGACGAACCACGGCGAGAAAGTCTTGCGCCGCCTTTCGCGCGGGGAGTTTCGGCTCGGGGCCAGGGATCTCCGGGTTGATTGGCTGACGCGACTTTGATTGCATCTTCCTTTCGTGCGTTCGCGGCGCCCCAGCTGCCTGCGTTCGGTCTTCGGTCGCGGGCCCCGGGTCATTCCTGGTTCCTTGGTCGGCGCCTGCCACGGCCGAGGTCGTGCCCTCCGTGGGCCTTGTCCGACCAGCGTGGCTGACGACGGTTGCAAGGTGCGTCCTGGCCGCGCTCTTCACGGCTGAAGCGTCATAGACTATGTGGCGCCTCAGGTCGAGCGCAGCATGAGCATGGGCATGAACGCTATGGGAGCTCCAGCCGATGAACAATAAAGCTTGCTACGACTTATTACACAAGTTGCTCTGCACTACTCTGACGCGCAGAAATTGCAATACATAGCTCCAGCGTGGCATTCTTGAGCGCCCGTATTCGTGAATGGCCAGGCGCACTGGCGGCGCGCTGTCCGCTCGGGGCCTGAGGAGTAAGCCATGACGGCACGCGGCCTAGAGCCGCCCCCCCTGGCACCACCAAAGAGTTCCAGCTGGCGCCCCGTCCTTCCACGCCCTCTACCCTTCGCTCGAGGCTTGCGGGGCATCCCGATCAGAGGCCCACCCCACCTATCTACGGCATCGATGGGGCCCCCGAATTCGCTCCGATCGCCAGAGGGGGATTCGAGGAGGAGGACGGAGGATCAAGAGGGACCGAAAAGCCTGGGGGCGATCTTGAGAGCAGGACCTGAAAGCCGTCTTGCTAACCAAATTCTTTAAACCTGCTGCTACTTCTCATCGCTCCTTCTTCAGCCGATCGAGCAGCGCCTGCCCCTCTCGCTCGAGCGCCCCCCTCGGAGCGCTGCCCAATGTGGGCTTCCCCCCGGCCTTCGCGAGCTCGGCCTCGAACGGGCGCTGGGCGGTGACTCCGATCTCCGTCGGCTGTAACAGGTACGTGGTCTTCGCGACCTCGGACCCCCCCTCGATCTTCTTCGCGCGCTTGCACGGCAGGTGGCGGGCGTCGAGGGGCGCCTTCAGCATGCCGTCCTCCTGGCACAGCGCCTCGTCGCAGCACTTCTTCAACTTCGCGTGCGCCTCGCCGAGCTGGATCCGCGTAGCCGCGAGGCGGCCCTCCTCGATCTTGACCAGCTGCTCCACCAAGGTCGCGCGCGCCACCAGGAAGGGCGGCCCCTGCGTGTTCTCGGGCGGATCTTCTCCTTTGGAGAGTGCCTCCTCCTTCGCCTTGGCCCAGTCCTGCGCCTGCTTGTTGTGCCCGACGCCTGACTCGAGCAGGCTCTCCACGACCGCGCCTTCCACGGGCGTCAGCACGGTGGTGAAGATAGCGCCTGCCCGGATCCTCGTCTCTGCCGCGCTGGACAGCGTGAGCTTGGCGGTGACCTCCGTCAGCGCGTCGAGCGCGGCTCGCTTCGACTCTCCTCCGCCACCACCGCCTCCGCGGTTGCTGCCAGCGTGACGCTTCTGGTCGCTCGTCTTGGCCGAGACCGCCGTGCGCTTGCCCATCCAAGCTCGGCGGTTCTCCATCTACAAACTTCGGATCGACGAACTTACCAAGGGCCGAGCTCCAGGTGCCCAATCGCTGAGGAAAATGAGCACGGACATGGACATGAAGCCGTCGAAGAGACCCGCCTTCGAAATCACATACACGGCATTTGTAATGCTTCGGCTCACGTACATGTGGTAGAGCGGTAGCACTCTCTTTCCAGCAATATCCTCTCTTAAAGCTATTAGCTAGATGTCTGTGTGCAAGGGTCTTGGACATGAATGCTTCCAGACAGCCAGGACATTGAGTTGTACTTGTTAAGACACTGCTAAGACTACGAACGCCGTCGCCAGACCGAATCTGTGCGTAGAGCTTCTTCCTAGCAGTAAAGGCCTCCCCACAACGTGCCCCGTCCGTGTGACACATGCATTTAAACACCGGTTCTTCACGCACCCCACCAGGAAGCCCCAAATCAATAAGTTGGCCATGAGAGCCTCGGAGACCCATGGCTTCGGTCCCAAAGAGACCAGGAGGAGGAACCATTTTTCCAAGCACCTGTCTTCGAAGAGTGCTGGATCTAGCTTGCAAAACTCCTCGTTGACCCCTGAGTCTGAGAAGAATCACGATATCGACCCAACCACGTTTGGCCCAGGGATTCGCTTCCGCAGCAACTGCCCCGTCGACCAACGTCGGCGTCTTATCAATAGGCAGCGTGCCAAAAACACATGCAATTTCCTGAAGATGATTGTGGGGGCGCTTCATCCACTGCTGCAACCATTTAGCACGGGTGACCTGAACCTCGATCTTCATCGGAGCAATACCCCAGTGCCGTAGCACTTCGATGTTGGACAAAGTTTTTACACGAGCGTCCCCCCAATCCGCAGCTCGGCCACGCATGGCCACACGTCCGTAGTGTGCAATCGTACTGTCTAGTCTCTGATACTCGCAGTTCGATACCAAAACAGCTTCCGAGTTAGCTCGGGCTGGGAGGAGAGGAGGAGGAGGAGGAGGAGGAGGAGGAGGAGGAGGAGGAGGAGGAGGAGGAGGAGGAGGAGGAGGAGGAGGGCCCCAGTCCTCGGGGCCCCACCTTCGACGTACCCCCCTCCCGCCCCGATCGTCGGCGTGCGACCCCGGTTTGGCGCAGGACCAGTGCTCTTCCTCCTCCTCCTCATCCTGCTTCCCCTCCTCTTCCCTCTCATCCCCCCCTCCCCCCCTCCCCCTCCTCCCCCTCCTCCCCTTTCCCGTCCTCCTCCTTCCGCTCATCCTCCTTGTCCGCCTCCTCCTCCTCCTCCTCGTCCTCGTCCTCCTCCTCCTCCTCTTCTTCCTCTTCCTCCGCTATTCCTCTTCCTCCTGCTTTTCCTCCTTCTCCTCCTCTTCCTCCTCCTCCTTCTCCCCCCCTTCCCCTCCTCCCCCTCCTACTTTTTCTTCTTCGTCTTCTTCGTATGAGTTTGCTTATTAGTACTATTTTTCTTATTTTGAATCTCATTATTCTTTTTAAACTTCGTATCCCCATTGTTGGGCTGGCCTCCGGCCATTGCCGCCGATCCAGGGGGGGTGGCAGAGCGAGATGATGATGGGGATTCTGGGGACGTTTGGAGGTTTCTGGAGCCGTCTTGGGGGCATCTTTGGGCGGTTTGGAGCGATGTTGCGGCGAGCCGGGGCCCTCTTGGACAGTCTAGGGGGCCCCTTGGGTTATTATTTTCTTCAAAGTGCGTATCCCCATCATCATCATTATTATTATTACGTTTATTATTATTATTTTTATTATTATCATTATTATTAATAATATTATTAGGATGAATAGTATTATTATTACTATTAGTAGTAGTCGTCGTATTACTATTATTATGACTGTTATTATTATTATTATTATTATTATTAGTATCATCATGATTCGTAATATTATTATTGTGTTCATTATTATTTGTATGACTATTATAGTTTCATTATTATTATTATTACTATTGTTATTCTGATTATTATTATCATTATTTTTATTTTTACCATTCTTACTATTATTATTATTGTGATTCACGCTTCGCGTATCCCCACCAGCGCTCGGTCTCGCCTCTTTGCTTGCTTGTCGCTGTATAATTCGGCCCGCGCGTAGCCCGCCCGACCTCTTCGGATGCCGCATGCGCTTCCGCTTGCGGCTGCGACCAAAAAAGGATCCCCACCATCCCATTCAGAAGCCCTGCCCACGAAAGCTGACGGGAGAAGGGACGAAGGGACACATCTAGGGAAACACAACGAGCAACCAGGATGAACCGAAAGATCTCTTGGAGCAAGGGGGGGACTTGGAAGGCCTTTTCGGACCATCCCTGGGGGCCGCGTGGGGGCGAGGGGAAGAGGAGCAAGAGGAGGAGGAGGAGGAGGAGGAGGAGGAGGAGGAGGAGGAGGAGGAGGAGGAGGAGGCCTCTTGGGCACCTCTTGGGGCAGTTTTGAGGCCTCCTGTGGGCTTCTTGGGGGTCTTTTGGAAGGTTGTTGGGTGTTTGGGGGGGCTTCATGGGGGCCTCTTTGGCCGTCTTAGGGTGTTCCTGGCTTGTCTGGCGCCGTCGCAAGCCGTCTTGGGGGCCTGCCTGGGTCGTCTTGGGGCCCTCTTGGGGCAGATCAGGGGCTCTCAGAGACCATTGTGGGCGTCTGGGGGGCTTCTTGGGCCGTTTTGGGGCCCTCTTTGGGCCGTCATGGGGGTCTTTGGGGCTGTCATGAGGCCATTATGGAAGTCTTTTGGGCGATCTTGGGGGCCTATTGCGCCGTCTTGAGCCGACGGAATGCAGAGAAGAAACACATTCCAACATCTGCCAAACACTTGTGGTACGTCAATGATTTTGGCCTCGTCGTGCCCTCCTGGGAGACATCCTGGACGCCTTCTGGGCCGTCTTGGAGGCCTCTTGGGGGCCTCTTGGGCCATCTTGCGCCATCTTGAGGCCATCTCAGGCCGTCTTGGGTGCATCTTGGGCCGTTTTGGATGCATCTTGGGGCCATCTTAGCCGTCTTGGAGGCCATTTTGGCAGTCTTGGAGGCCTCTTAGGCCCTCTTGGGGCCGTCTTGGGGGCCTCTTGGGCCGTCATGGGGCCATCTTGCATGCCTCATGGGCGATCTTGGGGGCCTCTTGGGCCGTGCTGAGCCGTCGGAATGCAGAGAAGAAGCACATGCCAACATCTGTCAAAAACCTCAAGGCAATCACTGATTTTGGCCTCTTCGGGCCCTCCTGGAGGACCTCTTAGATGCCTCTTGGGCTGCTTGGGCGGTCTTAGGCCATCTGGAGGCCATCTCAGGCTGTCTTGTGTGCATCTTGGGCCGTTCTGGAGGCATCTTGGGGCCATCTTAGCCGTCTTGGTGGCCATCTTGGGCGTCTTGGAAGCCTCTTGGGCCCTCTTGGGGCCCTCTTGGGGCTCCCTTTGGGCCCTCTTGGGAGCCCTGGAAGGCCTCTTGGGGCAATCTTGAAGACCATCGATCAAAGGAGGACATGGTATAACGTTCAGCCCCCCCCCCCCCCCCCCCAAAGAGGTCAAAATGGTCCCCAAACCGTAATAAAAAACCAATGATTTTGGCGCCCAAAGGGCTGGTGGGATAGCGTTCAGCCCCCCCAAAGAGGCCAACACGGGGCCAAAACCTTAGCAAAACCAGTGATTAGGGCGCCCAGAGGGCTGGTGGATAATTTTTCAGCACCCCCCCAAATATGCAAAAATGTGGCCAGACAAACAGATGATTTGGGCTTCCTCGCCGAGGCCGCTGTGGACGCCCTGACACCTCGCGGGGGGGCCGAAAAAGCCCAGGGGAGGGGTGAGGGGAGGGGTAAACACCTCCCCGTAGGGGAAGAGGGCTTTTTTGGAAGAGGGAAGAGGAACCTCGTGTGACCACCTGTCGCCCAAAGGGCTGGTGGGATTAGTATTCGCTGCCTTCTCATTATTACTCTTATGATTCCTCCTCCTCCTCCTCCTCCTCTTCCTCCTCCTCCTCTTCCTCCTCCTGCGCTTCCTCCTCCTCCTCCTCCTCCTCCTCCTCCTCCTCCTCCTCCTCCTCCTCCTCCTCCCTCTCCTCCTGCTCCTCCTCCTCCTCCTCCTCCTCCTCCTCCTCCTCCTCCTCCGCCTCGCGCCCCGGAGGAGTGCAGCGAGCTGTGCGAGCGCGCCGTACAGCTCGTGGAGAGCAACTGCGCGGCCCTGGCGCCGAGGCAGGCCCAGGGCGCGGCCTGCCTGCAGCAGCCCTCGGCTGGCGACCGCGAGATCCTCCTGGCGTCGCAGGATCACGGGCAATGTCCAGGGGTGACGGGCTTGACTGGCCACGCGCAGAAGGGGGTAGGGGGGGGTGGGAAGGCTTTTTAGAAGCACCGCTGCTTCTCAGAAGGCGCGGGCCTTCTTTGCAGATGCAAGGCCGGCGCCTTCTGAGAAGCAGCCTCCTTCTAAGAAGCCTTCCCCCCTCCCCCGACCCCCTTGTGCGCGCCGCCAACTTGAGCAGGCTCGGCGAGGTTCGAGGGTCGAGGTTTTCGGGCGTCCTCGTGGGCTCTCGGCGGGTCTCCGGCCTCAGGCTGCTCTCCAGCAGCTGCGCCTCGCCGAGGGCGTTCCAGGGCTGCCGGGATCCTCCTCCTCCTCCTCCTCCTCCTCCTTCTCCTCCTCCTCCTCCTCCTGAGCCTCCTCCTCCTCCTCCTCCTCCTCCTCCTCCTCCTCCTCCTCCTCCTCCTCCTCCTCCTCCTCCTCCCCCTCCTCCTCCTCCTCCTCCTCCTCCTCCTCCTCCTCCTGAGCCCAGAGGCGCTACGAACTGACCGAGCAGGGCGTTCCCGGGGGGCCGCGGCCCGAAAACCCATAACGGGCACTGCCCGGGGGGCGCATCGACCCCTGGTGCCACCGATCGCCGGCAGGGGCCCGAGAGCCCCGCCCCGCCCAGGAAGGTGCGGCTTCGCCATCGGGGGAACGTCGACGATCTGTCGGTGACGTGAAGAGAAAGGAGGAGGAGGAGGAGGAGGAGGAGGAGGAGGAGGAGGAGGAGGAACAGCAGGAGGAACAGCAGGAGGAGGAGGAGGAGGAGGAGGAGGAGGAGGAGGAGTGGCAGGAGGAGGAGGAAGAGGAGGAGAAGGAAGACCAGTGTAAACCCAAAAGCCATCAACGATGTTGTAATTAACCCTCCCTCCAAGTTCCTCATTCATAGGCCCGTACAACGATTCATTTCCATTGAGAGAACTGCCTCG
>CAUYUJ010017171.1:1596331-1646331 GCA_963575745.1 Prorocentrum cordatum | reverse complement strand
CTGAGTAAAATTGCTGCTCTCCAAAAGGAGCCCGAGAGCGTCGGGGCCCTGGCTAGCCTCGACGCGGCCTCGTACGGCAGCCCCAGCTCGGAGGGCGCCAGCAGTACACCTGCACCGATTTTTGCCAGGCCTACCCCAGGACTGGGATTAAGTCGGGCCTGTCCCTCTACAGGAGGAATATTTATTCAAAAATAGTCAAAAATAGTATTGGGACTTGTTCTGGATGTTTTTTGTTTTTTCTGCTCATGCTCGAAGTTTCTTTATTTCTTTCGCCCAAAATCCCCCTGTAGAGGGACATGCCCGACCTAAGACTGGGATCGGTGTACACGCCCTTCTGGCTTGACCAGGAGGGCACAGACACCGATTTCTGTTTGGCATGATCGCGGGGTCCGACACATTTGGGGTCGCACGGGGGCTCTCGGAATGGTGCGATCGAAGCTAGAGCTGCGACTTGATATTTCTGGGCCCGCGTTGGCAGGCCCCCGCGATCGTGGAGGATCCTGGGGGGCGCCCTCGACGAGCGCCAGAGATATCTCGTGCGGGACACCACGCAGCGAGGGCGCCTCCATGTGGATGGTCACTCGGTTGTGCCAACGTTGATGCGACTGCGCGCGGGGCGAGGGGGGAATGGATGGGGCGTGCTGCCTCGCCCGAGCTGTCCCGTTCCCTCCTCCTCGGCCCTCTAGTTCATCTTACCATTTCTGTCAATTCACGATGCTACTACAATCACCCCTTGACCTCAGAGGGCCTTTCATGCTAACCGGATGCTCCTCCGCCTCCTCGTCCTCTCTTTTCCTTGTTTGGTGCGGCAGATGCCCTGTGCAAGGCGCTCGCTCCGTGGGCCTTCCATTCACGCGAGAGCCCCGTCTTGAGAATGAGCCGCCATCCGTCTTTCTAGTGTTAGGCGGACAAGAGTGCGGCGACTGAGTGCGTTCCGCAAGGCTTCGTTGCGAATGACCGTGTTTCTACCGCGAGCGCCGCGAACGAACGCGTTGAGAACGAAAGCGTTGCGCGTGGCGAGCGAAAGCGTTGAGAACCAGAGCTCTGCAAACAAGGGTGCCGCGAAGGCCGACGCTGCGGACGTGAACCCTGCCAACGAGAGCGGTGCGCCCGAGAGTGCTACCACGCAGCATGCTGCGAATCATATCGTTGCGCACAAGGGTTTAGCGAACGAGAGTGCTACGAACGAAAATGCTGGGACCAAGAGAACTGCGAGCGAGGGTTCTGCCAACAAGAGTGCTGCGACCAGCTCGCTGCGAATGAGGGCGCGATCGACCACTGCGACGCGGCCCCAAGGCATCGATTTAGAAGAGCGACCAGAACCCGCAGGACCCCACTGATCGCCAACCAACTTCGGCGTGGTGCCGCGATGATCCCGCGCGCCCCTTTCGAACAGAAGGCGGGGGGCCCTGTAAGAAACCCACGATCCTCTAGGCAATCCAAACTCATCCAGATTCTTCCAGATTCCCTGGGGGTTCTGCCAGATTCCTCTGGGTGCTCCGAGAAGCGCACCAGCGTCATGCGCCCTTAATGTATTAGTGATAAGAGCGTTGCGAGCGATTGCGTTGAGATCGAAGGTGCTCCGAAGCAGAACGCTGCGGACCACGAACGGGAGTACCAGGCACGACAATGTTGCGAACGAGGATTGCGAACGAGAGCGCTGCAGGCGAGAGCGTTGATAACCAGAGCGCTGCAAACAAGGGTGCTGCGAACAATAATACCGCGAACACCAACGGTGCGAACGACAGCAACGCCACCGAAAGTGTTGCGAGCAATTCCGCTGCGAACGAGAGAACTGCGAACGAGAACCCTGCGAACGCGAAAGCTGCAAGCGAGCGTGCTGTCAACGGGAGTGTTGCGAACAATGTCGTTGCGAACGAGGGTGCTGTCGACCCTTGCGCGGAGGCCGCGGTTGCAGAATCTTTTGATACCGCCAGAAACAATCGGACGCCAGCAGATTCTGATGGATTCTCTTCTTCCCCGCTACTTTGCTTGTGCGGGCCCCCCAGCGTGCGATCACGAGAAGATTCCAATGAATCTTGGGCCCAGGATTGCCCTTGCAAGATGCCCCCATCCTCGACGTCGCGAACTGAAGGTAAACATCGTGAGAAGTCACGCTCTGAGTCCTGAACCCCATCTTTCTGCGGCATCGCCCGAGCCGGATCGATCCGCGTGGGCCCCAGGGCCAAAACGCCGGGTGTGACAAGGTTGGGCGTTGCCAGGCTGGGCATCAGGGTGGGCACGGCCAGGAGCGGCGCAAGTGCCTGGACACCTCCTTTTTATCCTTAAGGGCTTCGCCCCCTGCCGCCGGCCCCCTCTCTCGGAGAATGGGCCATGGAAGAGCTAAGTCATGAGGCCTTGGCGCTGTTGTGAAGCAGTATCGAAACTTCATGCGAAGCCGATTCGCAATCAGCAAAACCAACTGATCACAAGAGGGGTTACCACAACTGGCGATTGGTAAGACGTGTGCGGTGTACGGGCTTGGTTGCCACACCTTGCGATTAAAGGGCCGAGGGAGTTCTCGCAGTTTGGGTTACCACGCCTTGCGATGGATGTGCGTGAAGGGTGGCACCGAATTTCAGAAATGTGCCAAATCCCATGTGTTTTTGGACCCTGACCCCGCGGATCTGCGTGAGGGGTGGCACCGAATTTCAGAAATGTGGCAAATCCCTGTGTTTTTGGACCCTGACCCCGCGGATCTGCGTGAGGGGTGGCACCGAATTTCAGAAATGTGGCAAATCCCATGTGTTTTTGGACCCTGACCCCGCGGATCTGCGTGAGTGGTGGCACCGAATTTCAGAAATGTGGCAAATCCCTTGTGTTTTTGACCCTGACCCCGCGGATCTGCGTGAGGGGTGGCACCGAATTTCAGAAATGTAGCAAATCCTCTGTGTTTTTGGACCCTGACCCCGCGGATCTGCGTGAGGGGTGGCACCGAATTTCAGAAATGTGGCAAATCCCATGTGTTTTTGGACCCTGACCCCGCGGATCTGCGTGAGGGGTGGCACCGAATTTCAGAAATGTGGCAAATCCCATGTGTTTTTGGACCCTGACCCCGCGGATCTGCGTGAGGGGTGGCACCGAATTTCAGAAATGTGGCAAATCCCATGTGTTTTTGGACCCTGACCCCGCGGATCTGCGTGAGGGGTGGCACCGAATTTCAGAAATGTGGCAAATCCCATGTGTTTTTGGACCCTGACCCCGCGGATCTGCGTGAGGGGTGTCGATTTCGAGCCCCCCCAGCAATTCAGACAACGCGCCCAGGAGACGCTAAAAAATCTGGTTTGGGCCTCCCCCCCCCTCGCGCGGTCAATCAACTAGTTACAGCAATCAGCAAGAAGCAGAATTGTAACACTGGAAACTACAAGCTGCAACTGGTACAGGAAACTGCAAACCCGCGCCTACAGCCTGGTGGCCCCACAAGGGGGCCGGCGGATTTATTCCACATATCCTAAGATGGGGTTCTTGTTATTACTTGGACGCCTCCTACTCCTCCGTCTTCTTCCTCGGCTCCTCCCCTCTCCTGGGTTATCTCACGGTCCTGTTTGCGGTTTTTTTTTGTGGGGATGTCTCAAGCGGTTTGCCTGTTTTCTGTCCCAACATCTTTCGCTTTCGCAAGTACCTGGACACCTCCTCTCTCGTGTTTTTTTGTAATCTGCGGCCCCTGCTGAGCTCCCAGCCCCTTGCCCAAGGGGCAGTTTTTCGTCGCTGGTGCATTATTGATAACCCTGGCTTTCGAAAGCGCCCCAGGTGGGCGGACACGTATGTCGTTCCTTGCTGAAAGCAACACAGAAACCGACCAGTGACCCGACTGGGCGACGCAATCTCTGCAACTGCAGTCTGTTTATGTCACGGAATTACTGACGGTTCGCGTATCCCCATTTGTTGCTTGCTTACTGGGTGTCTGTGTAGGTGCGTGCGCTCTTGGCTTAATTTAGATCGTGGCTGGCTGCTTCGCTCTGACGGCGCCGTACACACCTGCGCGCTCGCGAACAATTACCCTGACGAAGGACCCAACCATACGCAAGTGTGAGAAGTACAGGGCAGGTGGGACGAAGCAAAGGGAATTCCCAATGGGGCAACGAACCGCGTAAGGGGTGCACAAAAATGGCGCAGGGCCGCCATGCGAACTTTGCCATTGGGGCCTTCGGTGGAGCTCCCTATGGGGCCACGAACCGTGTGAGGGGTGCGCCAAAATGAGGCGGGGCCGCCATGCGAACCCTGCAACTGGTGCATTCGGTGGAGCTCCCTATGGGGCCACGAACCGTGTGAGGGATGCGCCAAAGCGTTCGGTGGAGCTCCCTACGGGGCCACGAACCGTGTGAGGGGTGCGCCAAAATGGCGTTGGGCCACCATGCGAACCCTGCCACTGGGGCAGTCGGTGGAGCTCCCCATGGGGCCACGAACCGTGTGAAGGGTGCGCCAAAATGGCGCGGGGCCGCCATGCGACCCCTGCCATTGGGGCCTTCGGTGGAGCTCTCTATGGGGCCACGAACCGTGTAATGGGGTGCACAAAAGTGCGCGGGGCCGCCATGCGAACTTTGCCACTGGAGCCTTCGGTGGAGCTCCCTATGGGGCCACGAACCGTGTGAGGGGTTCGCCGAAATGGCGCGGGGCCGCCATGCGAACCCTGCAACTGGTGCATTCGGTGGAGCTCCCTACGGGGCCACGAACCGTGTGACGGGTGCGCCAAAATGGCGTTGGGCCACCATGCGAACCCTGCCACTGGGGCAGTCGGTGGAGCTCCCTATGGGGCCACGAACCGTGTGAGGGGTGCGCCAAAACGCGGGGCCGCCAGGCGAACCCTGCCATTGGGGCCTTCGGTGGAGCTCCTATGGGGCCATGAACCGTGTGATGGGTGCACCAACATGGCGCGGGGCCGCCATGCGAACTTTGCCACTGGGGCCTTCGGTGGAGCTCCCTATGGGGCCACGAACCGTGTGAGGGGCGCGCCAAAAAGAGGCGGGGCCGTCAGGCGAACCCTGCCACTGGGGCATTCGGTGGAGCTCCTCATGGGGCCACGGATCGCTGTACTGGGTGGGTGAAACGCAGGGAGGAGGGAGGAGGAGGAGGAGAAGGAAGGAAGGAAAGAGGATGCCGGCGCTGTCTCTTCAAAACGAGGACCCAACACCACAGGATGGTTGGGAAACACTCCCCGTTGGCCTATTTGTGTTAGCCTCTTCCCCTGCTTGGTCTTATCCTCTTTTCGCCTTTCCTTTTCCTTTGCGCTAATTTAGGCCGTTGCTAGTCTGCACCGCCCCTTGACGCCGCCCGACCGTTTCCTTGCCGCGGTCGCGATCAAAAAGTATCCCCATTGGCCCATCCTGAAACGATGCCCATGCGACTAGCATTGATCCTGCAAGCGAGGGGGGGGGGGCATACAGGTGGAAGGAAGAGTCTAGCAAGCCATCGAACCAAAGCTTGTTGTTTCGGCCGGGGCAGGCTTAGGAGCGCTCTGTTCGTGCAATCGCGGACCAGTCGGATGGGGAATGGCGGAGGAGAATGACGAGTCTTGCGGCAGGGACGGAGAAGGACGAGTCTTGCGCCAACGGTGTTTTGGCGATTTTGTGGGCCGTGTTCGTTCCGAGTTTGTTTTGCGGTAGATGCGGATTGACGACAACACGAAGGAAAACGAAAACACAACGAAGACGACAAACACCGTTTAGCTTCAGCCCTGTCGTGCAGGGGGAGTGAGGCGGCCCCCGCCGAAGTCCAAGTCGTCCAAGTCGTCCACCGCCAGGCGCCAGAGGCCATCCAAGACGCCCCCCTGGATGAGCCATGCAGAGCCCCTTCGCGGGACCCCTTCGCTCCTCGAGCCTCACGTCTATAAAGGGGCCCGGGGGCACACACAAACAAATACACACACATCCTAGGATTTCCCTAAATATATAGATCTATTGATTCTCGCCTGCCCCCCCCCACTTCCCATATTCTCCCAGATTCTCTAGGGAATCGGCAATACATAGTGTCTGTGTGTGTTATCCTTCCTGGTCATTGGAGGCCTGTTGCAGATATCCTAAAACCACCATGGAGCAAGTTAGGAAGCCGTGTTGGCCCTCTTGGGGCCTTCTTGGTGTCCTCTTGGGGCCCTCTTGGGGCATTCAGTCGTGCGGTTTGGGGGATCGTGGCACCTTCGTAGGACCATCAGCACCGCCTCTTGGGCCCCTCTGGGGGCTCGTTGGCGGCCTCTGGGGGGCCATATTGGGGCTCTCTTGGGCCTTCTTGGGGTCATCCTGAGGTCTCGAATGCCCATCGGAAGCAAATAGGCGACGAGGCAACACACACATACACACACACACTGATGTTCCTTATGTGTTGGAAGGGTTTGGGCTTCTTGGGAACGTCTGTGGAGGGCTCCGAGAGCACCTCTAACCGCCTTGGAGGCGTCTTGGAGCCTCTTCAGGGTATGTCGGAAGCTATTGTGAACCATGTTTGACTATTATGTTGATCCATCTTGGAAGCCATCTTGGGCCGTCTTGGGTGCTCCGTCCGACCCTTGTCCAGGCCCAGGGAGGTGGGGGAGAGGTAAACCTCCCCGAATAGGGGAAATGAGGACCTGGAAGAGGAAATGCTCTAGACCGCCTGCGCCCAGAGGGCTGGTGGGATACATTCTGGAGATGGTGAAGTTGTGACGTCCAAACCCCGAATAGCGGAGCACTCTAAGACGCTGGAAAGCGTATGGGAGACGCTTGCAAGGACGCTTGACATAATGCCCAGGAAGCTTGCAAGCTCGAGAAAGGAGCTTCTTCGCAGGAGCTCCGGAAAGGCTGCGAAGGAGCTGCGCAAAAGTTTGCGGCAAGTGTCTTGCGAACGCGTACTTATTTAGGAAAACGCTTCCAGGACACGCTGCCGGCTCACACGAGTCGCCGCGACGCTCCCTGCCCGGCGCCAGAACAGAGTTACAGAGATACCCTACGCTACCAGCTTCTAACATGAAGCCCTCCTGGCTCTCAGAGAGCTACACATTGTTCATCCTAAACTATTTGAAAGTTTTTGATTTTGTCAGGGGCCAAGATCCTTTCATTTTTAATTGTTTTATCCTGGGCCTCTTCCTGGCCACTAGGGGGCCAGGAACAATTTGAAACGAGCACAAGTAGAAATGAACACGATTAGAAATGAACGACATGTACCCGGGAACATGCCAACAAAAAGTTCAGGAGGAACAGCTGCGTGTCAGAAATGATCCTAACTTGGTTTCGGTATTCAGTGGAAGGAGGCGTCGGGATGATAACAATGAGGACAAGAGGATAGAGGTCGAAACGACGGGGAACCGCATTGATTGAACAGCTCAACTCGACGGAGGCCTGGGTGTGTTTGGCCATCGGGCGTTACGTGATGCGGGTGCGATAAGCGGGGGTCGAAATAGGGGTGACTTTTCATGCGCCCTCGGAGCCCCTACCGCCGTAGGGGCTCCGAGGGTGAAACGTGGCCCGGGCCTCCTTAGACCCCAAGAGAACTCGGAAGATGCGCATTCCCCTCGTCCTCAAAGGCCCAGGGGCCAGGATAGGTGCAAGTGTGGAGACTTGGCATCGCTGAGGTTAAGTCGGGCCTGTCGCTCTACAGGAGGGATGTGCAAAAATAGCAAAATAGTCTGGGAACGATGTTTTGACTATGTTTGACCACTTGGGGGCATTTTTTGAGTATTTTCATTTTTCGTCCAAAATCCGCTTGTACGGGGACATGCCCGACCTAATGCTAGGGCTGGTGCACTTTCGTCGGCGAGGGCCATCGAGGAGCATCTCTCGGATCCTCTGGTCACGAGGTCAACGCACGAGGCCGAAGCACGCTCCTCTTTCCCCCGAGCGTCCCGTCCTCCACAGGGGGGACGTGGCAGTCGTGCCCCGGCCTACAACAAAAACACACAAAAGTCGGGACGCAGAGGCCCCGCCAACCTCGGCCACCGCCGCCATCCCGCCCAGCCGGCCCCCAACCTCCGGATCGCACGACGGAGCCCCCCAAAGAACGCGCACGGGGCTTATTATGGACGTCCGAGAGCCCTCGCCCGCATTCTTCCAGAGCTTCCGTGCTGACCTTCCACACTCTTGCGCTTCGTGAAACGCTGACTTTTCCTGCGTTTCCTGAGGCTTTCAATCGTTCTAACGCATCACCTTCCGCGCCTTCCGCAGAGGTCGGAAGGTATGGAAGATGGAGGTGCAGGGAGAGCCACGCCGCAGAGAGCTCCATGGAGCGCTGGCGCCCTCCGGCCCGGCTCCCTGGCGCGCCGGCTGCGGCTCCTGCGGCAGGCCGTGCTGCAGCTGGAGCGGCTGCTGGGCCAGTGGCACCCGCGGGCCGCGCGGGCGCGCGCCGCGCTCGACGCCGCGGGCCCGGAGATTGCCAGCCTCGAACGTATGCCTATCCCTAAGAGTGACACGCCACAAGGCGGTGACAATCTCAGGGATCCGCCCCCAAAAAAATAAGGGAATCCCTAAAGATTGGCATCGTGATGGGGAGGTGCCCAGCATACGGTAGAGGGAAACAATTTCTGAACACTCCCCCTCCCCCCAACTCCATGTTGGCACGCTCGGAAAACACTGCGGTCGAAGTGCATCTCATCAGGCCCACCGCCAACTTTGAACATTGGGGGGAGGGGGGAGGCGTTGACAGATGAATTTGGCAGGAGTGTTCGCTAATTTGTTCCGAGGCCAGTAGGGATAGGGACATGCTCCACGCTGGTATAAGGAGAGCCGCTGGGCGAGCGGCCGGGCGCCGCCGCCGGGCCCCGCCGACGCGCGCGCGGAGTGCCCCGTCGCCCGGGAGGCCGGCCGCGGCGCCCCTTTGCGTCGGGCGCCGCGCGGATGTCAGGGGGCGGCCTACCCAGACCCCCTCGAGGCACATGAGAAATCATGCCGGGTTGCTTGCTATTTTTTACCAGCCTCGAACTTATCCCTATCCCTAAGATCGACACGCCAAAAGGCGATGTCAATCTTAGGGATTCGCCTTCAAAAATACGGGAATCCCTGAGATCGGCACCGTGATGAGGAGATGCCCAGCATAGGGATAGAGATATTGCTCCAGGCTGGTAAATTTTCAGCTTCCGGGGGCTCTTACCGGCCCTCCGGACCGTCAAGATCTGACTCAGGACGAAAAAGCGGTCCTGGGGAATGGGTCCAGACCTCTGCAGGTCGCGTCATGAAAAAATCATGACGTCGGGGGTCTGGGGGCGCCGCGTGGATGTCAGGGGCGGCCTAGAGAGCGGCCCCCAGCAGACCATCCCCTCCCGTGGCGTCCCCCTCGCCTCCTCCCCAGGGCGCACGTCTACGCGGGCAGAGGGGAGCTTGAAGAGCGAGGGTGGCGCCGTGGAAGCGGATGGTATGCGAGGGGTCGGTCAACTGCAAGCCGCGCCCGACAATGGCGGGGCGAGAAATGGGGGGGGAGAGGCACCCAGATCTCCGACGGTAGGTGCTTGCTCGTTTGTGCTATCCTGGCGTTGTTCCTTGACTCAGGCCTCCATGGGGCCGCTTCTGGGCCCCGGGACGATTGGATATGGAGCGAAGAACTACCCCTGGGGAGCGGGTCGGCACCTTTCGATACACCCGGACCTCCGACGATATGTGTTCAATCGCGGCGTGTTCGTATCATCTCGACCTCTGGCGGCCGATGTCAAGCCCCGGAAACGTAAACGCATTTGGGACGCAGACCTCCCCCCGGTTGGAAACTTTCTTGTGGCCGCGCATTGGAAAACAGGTGTCGGAGGATGCCTGGCCCCGCTGCCCTCGCCCTGTGCTCTCGCCTGCTCGGTCCGCTCGGAAGCCTCTGGAGGCAACTCCTGGGAGGCCAAATGCTGATTTTGCCCTGGTCCGAAATCCGGCTGAATCCCGCTTAATCTAGTTTAATCCCGCTCAATCTTGCTTCACCTGGCTCAAAATCCCGCTCCATCCGAGGCCCACTCCGGCGTAGGAGCCCCCCAATGGGGCTTAGTCTAGCTCAATCCCGCTTGATCCTGTTTAATCTGGCTTCATCCCGCTCAGTCCGAGGCCCACTCCGGCGTAAGAGCCCCCCCAGTGGGGCCCAGTCCTCCTTACAATCTTTCCGACGAAGACCTCCCAGCAGCTGCCTCCCTCACCACCCACCAAACCACCCCAACCCAACCCGAAGGCTCAGATTTGCCCTCGATTTCCAGTGGGGGGGGGTCGGGAAACGTCGAAAAAACACATGTGGAACCCTTACCCCCCCCAACCCGAAATTCGGGTCTTCGGGTTGGCACATTGGGTTGGGGTGGTCTGGGAGGTAGTCACTCCCTAAGGAGCCTGTTGCCTGCCCAGCGGCTGCGCCTCGCCGCGAGCGCGCCCAGGGGCGCCTGGTCCGTCCGGGACGGCCGCCGGAGGCCCGAGTGGAGCTGTGTCTTCCGACAGGTGGACTGAAGTCGGGCAGGCCCCTCTACAGGAAGAGTACTCCAGAAGAGTAGCAACAGCCTGGTTGCGATGCTGTCGTACTCGTTGGAACATTATATGATCATGTTTTTGCCTTGTCGGAGTCGTCTTCCAACATCCGCCTGTAGGAGGGCATGCCCGACCGAAAGCTAGGCCTCCTCGTGTCGTGGAACGTGACGGCGGGAGGTTGGTTTTGCAACTTCTCGGGCCCTGCGAGGCCGGGAGGCTGGGCCCTGGGATGACAAACGCAGGGGCGGGAAATAGGTGCAGACCTCTAGAACAGTCCACGACTGGAGGGGATTTTGCGACTTCGGGGCAGCGCGCACCTCGCTGTGTTGCCGCGGCTGGGCGCCGCCGTGGCCAGGCTCTTGCAGACAGCTCCCCGCCAGGAGCGGCGGGGGCGACGCCTTTCCCTCGATGGGGTGGGCAGTTTCTCGAAGCACTGCCTCCCTCCTCTTGGGGGTTTCGGTGGTTTTGCTGTGGACAGCGCGACGTTCCCACAGCAAAAACCAATGGACGTCGTGGGGTCTCAGGGTTGGGTTTCTTGTGGAAGGTTTCTTGTGGACTGGCCTCCACTGTATTGCAACGCCCGGGTCTCAGGAACCAGGCCCAGGGCATCGTTTGTTTCTCGCACTCCTCCTCATCCTCCCGAGCCGCCCTTCGACAGCCCTAGAGCGCAGCAAGGGCTGCCATATGCAGAAGATGGGCCGAAGAAATATTTCCCGCCGTAGTACCTCTTCACGACGCGGGGGATATTTTGGTCCTCGGGCCATAAATCGGGCCTCTGGCGAGAGCGCTCGGGACGAGTAGGGCACCCCTGGAAGCGCCCTCGGCGAGGCGCGGCCCGCTGGCAAGCACGCCGAGGCTGGAGGAGCCTCCAGGAACCTGCGCAGACACCTCCGTAGCCGGCTTTTGCTGGTCCATCTTCAGGAGGGGACAAAAACACACAGACACATCTAATCGTCGATCCCCCGGAAAATATGGGAAAGTATGGGAAGTGTGGGGGGGGAAAACAAGAATTCCGAAAATATGGAAACATACGGGGAACCCTGGGATTTGTGAGTGTATTCATCTGTGTGTTCCTGGGCCCCTTCGCATCTGAGGAATTACGTTTTTGTCCTACGGGTCGCCTGGCAGAGCTGGGCGCGCGCATCTGCTCACACTGCAAGATGCGCAGCACGCCCCCGAGCGCCTGCGGCAAGCAATCTCGTGGCCGTGCCTGGCCGGTGCCGTCGACGTGGTCCTCGAGCCCCGAGGGCGCCAGACCCCCGACGGCGTGAGTAATTTTTCATGCTGGACACCTTCCCGGGGACCGGTTTGTCCTCCTGCGTCGTGTTCTGCCGGCCCCGAGGCCCAGGAGGTGCCCCCCCGGGAGGCCCAATCTGGCGACAGACCTCCCGCCGTGATCGGATCCCTTCACAGCGCGACAGGGGTCCGGGAGAGGAGACGGAGGAGGAGGAGGAGGAGGAGGAGGAGGAGGAGGAGGAGGAGGAGGAGGAGGAGGAGAATAGAGTGAGGAGGAGGAGGAGGAGAAGGAGGAGTAGGAGGAGGAGGAGGAGGAGGACCAGTGTAAACCCAAGAGTCATCAACGATGTTGGAAGTAACCTTCCCTCCAAGCTCCCTCTTCATAGGCCCCTACAACGGTTCATTGCCATTGAGGCTAAATGCCAAGTTGGAAGACAACCTTTTGAAGACCCTGAAGCATGTCAAAACATTATTCTTGGGGTTTCCACCCCACACGCCTGACTGCTGCGTCCTGACGATCTGGAAGTGTGCCAGAACGCCACTTTTTGGGGATTTCAACTCCGAGAATCAACATAACTGTTGCACCCGCATAATCCTGAATCCGTCCAAAAGGCCATTTTTGGCATGTTGATCATGGGAGTCCGTGAGACTCTTGCAAATGCTTGAAACGAATGTGCGCGTCGCTAACGCGAGAGACACATGTTGAAAACCATCCGCGCTCAACCCGTGAAGCTCTTGCAGTGTTTTAAAACGAATGTGCGCGTCGCTACGGCGAGAGCCATCTGTTGAAAGCCACCCGCCCTGAATTTGTGAAGCGCTTGCAACTGTTTGAAAAGAATGTGAGCGGCGCTAACGCGAGAGCCACATTTTGAAAACCACCCGCCCTGAATACGTGAAACTCTTGCAATTGTTTGAAACGAGTGTGAGCGGCGCTAAGGCGAGAGCCACATTTTGACAACCACCCGCCCTCCATCTGTGAAGCCGTTCCCACTCTTTAGGCTTCAGAGTCATACATGGTGAGGAAGTCTCGGGCGAATCTCCCAGCCCGCCCTAAAAACCAGCCGCGGGGTGCGACAGGGAGAAACTATCTATGAGGAAAAGGAATCGAGGAGGAGGAGGAGGAGGAGGAGGAGGAGGAGGAGGAGGAGGAGGAGGAGGAGGAGTGAGGAGGCGGAGGAGTGAGGAGGAGGAGCCTGCCAGGCTGCCAGCCCGCCGCCCGGGCACTGCGCCCCGGAGCCCGACCTGCCCGCCGCCGCCCGGCCGCCTGCGGGGGCGGCGGCGCGCCCGGCCGCGGGCGCGGCGGGGGCCGGGCGCTGCCGCCCCCTGCTGCCCGGGCCGGCGCGGGGTCCGCGGCGGGCGCCGCGGGCGGAGGTCGGCTGCCCCAGGTCGTGTCTGTTGTCGTTGTCTGAAGTAGGAGGAGTTGTTCGTAGGAAAAGGAGTTGTTCGTAAGGAAAAGGGAGGAGGAGGAGGAGGAGGAGGAGGAGGAGGAGGAGGAGGAGGAGGAGGAGGAGGCGGAGGCGGAGGCGGAGGCGGAGGCGGAGGCGGAGGCGGAGGCGGAGGCGGAGGTCGGGCGGAGTGTCGTTGTCTGAAGTCGGGCATGTCTCGGGTATAGCCAGGGCCCCAGGTAAGGGGGCCCGGTCAGTGGTAGGGCCCTGGGGCCCCTCGGTTGGCCAGATTCGCTAGAAACCAGGTCTGCCGTGGCTGGTGCTTTTCGGGTGACGGCAGTCCCGGTTGGTGGAAATGGGGCGGGGGGGCGCCCCCGGTACAAATCACTGAACCAGGTTCCACTAAACCCAGTTCTGCCAACGCCCGAATGTCCCTCTACAGGTGGAGCGCTCAAAAGTTATGGGGACGACGGCTCGATGATGTTCAGATTTTTTGTTGTTCATGCTTGACTATGTTGTCGGTGCTGCCGGAGGTCTGCTGCCCATGTCGTTGTCTGAAGTTCGGGGGTTGATCGACTTTCTGCTGCCCATGTCGTTGTCTTAAGTTCGGAGGTTGATCGACCTACCGTTTTCCGTTCGCGAGAGGGCGTTGCGGCCGTTTTTCTTGCGGTTCCAGGTCCGCCGGATTTGGTCATATAGGCCGTTGTCACGAAAGGGTGGTTTGTTAAAGGGAGGTTTGTCCACCGCCAGTAAGTCGGGCATGTCCCTCTACGGTGGAGTAGTTAAAAGTGGTGGAATCATCGTATGGGGACGATTTAATGAGTTTGTTTGGACTATATGTTTGTTCCTTTTTGATTCTAGACCGGACGAGGGTATATTGTTGTCGACGTTTACCATGTTTGTTAAATTGTTTCTGGAGCTTGATATACCTCCTACCGTTATCGGTTCGCGAGAGGGCGTCGCGACCGTTTCTTTTGCGGGTCCATGTCCGTCGGTTTCGGTCCTAGGCTGTTTTTACTAAAGGGTGATTTGCGAAAGGGAGGTTTGGCCACCACCGGTAAGTCGGGTATGTCCCTCTACAGGTGGAGTAGTCAAACGTCGTGGAAAGATAGTTTGTGGACGACTTTTGAATTATGTTTGGACTATGCTTGTTCATCTTGAATTATTTTTCATTTTCTTCAGAAGCCGCCTGTAGGAGGACATTCCGCCAGGTCCCGGCGGCGAGCGAGGGGGGGAAGTGAGAAGAAGGATAAGGCCTTCTAAGAAGGCGGCGGGACTTCTCAGAAGCCTGAATCAGCGCCTTCCGAGCAATTTTCTGTTGTGTCTTGGGGGAAGGCTTGGACAACTTCTCTCAGAAGACCGGGGGGCCTCCGAACCTTCTGAGAGGGCCCGTCCCTTCTCACTTCCCCCCCCGTGCTCGCCGCTGATCCTCGGCTCTCTCCGGCGATCTTGGCCTCGTAATGTGTCCGCGCCTGGCGTTCTCACTGATGGGCCTGTTTTCCACCACCACCACCACCAGAAGTTGGAGGGGGAGGAGGGGGAGGAGGAGGAGGAGGATGAGGAGGAGGAGGAGGAGGAACCCCTCCCCCTCCAACTTAGTTATGGTGATGGTGGAAAGCTTCTGTCCCAGGGGCCCTCACAGATCGATCCGGCTCGGTACTTGCAGCAGAACGCGAAGGTCTAGGGTTCTGGCCGTGACTTGTCGCGATGTTGCGTATTGTTCGCAGCGTCGGCTCTCTGAGTGTGTCGCCGTCCTCCCTTCTCATTGTCATCCTCCTCCTCCGCCGCTTCCACCTCCTCCGCCGCCTCCACCTCCTCCTCTTCCGCCTCCTGCTGCTCCTCCTCCTCCTCCTTCTCCTCCTCCTCCTCCGGGCGCGGCCGCCGGGGACACACCCCAGCACACAGGCCGCCGCTCTCGCAGCGATCAGCAGGCGCCGAGGGAGGACGGACTGCAGAAGCAGAAGCTCTCCGGATGCCCGCGAGGATCTCTTGGGGACCGGCGGCTGGGCGCCTCCAGCGCCGTCCCTGGCTCGCTCCGCGCTCCAGAGAGAGGGGTCCAAGCGCCGATCCACATACTTCCGAAGTGTTGTGCCTATGAAGTCGGGCCCGTTCCTCTACAGGAGAAGAAAGTCCCAAGCAGCCCCAAAAGGTCTTGGGACGTTTTTGTTGACTATCCTCCAGCTGTTTAATGAGTTGTTGGGGGATTTTTAATTGTCCCCCTGTAGGGAGACAGTCCCGACCTCAGCCTAGGCCGGGGACCTCTTCGTATAGCTGAGGCTGGCCATGACCAGGCAAGCCCCTGCGCTCCACAATGGGCTTCCCTTTCTCTTGGTTCGTATCGAAATCGACCTGGACTTGTTCTAGCGTTTTCTGCATTGGGCGCTTGCTCGGTTGGAAGCTGTCAACATGTCATAGATGTCGTGCCGGCGTTTGCAGACTTGCCTTGTCGGCGTTTTCTGCCTCGTCGTGCCAGCCATCGATGCGGTGGGGGCTGGAGCCGGTTTCCGCGCACAGGGCCAAACACGGTACAACGCGCTCTATCCTCGGTCCAACACCGGTGCGAGGCAGGCCTTTGGGGGCCTACCGGTCTGTGCGCGGGAGCTCCGACGATGGAGAACAAGAGATCGGACGACGGTAAGCACGACACGATTGTTTAGCGTTTTTGTTGTTGTTTTTGTTTTCGCTGTTTTTTTAGACCTGAAAGCGTTAGCAAACATGGTTTCCAAGATGCCAGGGAACAACAAGCCTTTAACAACACGCCCAGGGTACATGCAAGATGAACTAGGTCCATCTGGTAGCAGGAGGTCTTGCATGCACACTGTTCTTCCTCGGATGCGGAGCGCCTCAGGTTAACCCAAGAGGGTCTCTAATGCTGCCGGGTCTCCCCCCTAGGCTCTCGGCTGGCAGTTCAATTCTGCCATCCCTCCTCGTCCGTTCCCCTATCGTCGTGGTCGTCGTCGTCGTCGTCGCCGTCGTCGTCGTCGTCCTCGTCCTCGTCGTCGTCGTCGTCGTCGTCGTCATCATCATCATAATCATCATCATCATCATCACCATCAGGCATCCTCATCCCCCCGATCATCTGCGGTGGCCGCCGCGGGGGGGCCATTATTTTTCGGCTTCGGGGTGAAAGGGGGCCCCCTGCAAAATGACAGCGGGCGTAAACCAGTCGAACCTCTTCCATCCTCCTCCTCCTCCTCCTCCTCCATCCTCCTCCTCTTCCTCCTCCTCCCTCTTCCTCCTCCTCTTCGCATTCCACCTCCTCCTCCTCATCCTCCTCGTCAGTGTGTGACCAACGCCCCGAACAATGGCCTCCCCCAGAACCTCCTGCAGCAGCTCCGTGAATGGGGTTTCCCGACGCAGGCTCGTTCTCTTGAGGCGGCAAGTCGCGCGGCCATGTACAGAGTTGCGATCATGTCGCCCGCTTTCGACGACGCCAGGGCTCTCTTCGAAGATGAGAGCGATGCAGACAACATGCTCGTGGTGTGGAAATGGTCCGAGGTGTGGAGGTCGTCTGTCGTGTACGCCATGATTTCCAACTTTCGTAAGCTCACGTCCATCCCGTCCGTCCCGCCCTTCGGCACTCCCAATATTCAAGCCGTGATTGAGTCCGCCCTTCTCGCTCTGTCTCCGATTTCGTTGCGGTCGATTCTTGAGGCAAGGCTTAAGAAGTTCGGCTCGCCTCCGTCCCCTGCCCAGCTTGATCTTATGTACATTGCTCTCCAGCGTCTGTGTAAGCATGCCCCTGCCTGTATTGTGGCGAATGTAACACGCACGTTTTGCAATTCCTGGTGCACCTCTCGCCGCTTCCGCGGTGCTACTCTCAATTGTAGGTTTTGTGACATGGCCTCTGCCGATTGCATGCTCCGCATTCTTGTTTGTCCCTGCTTCTCTCCCCTGTGTCGTCTTCTTCCCTCGCTTCCGTCTTCTTTTGCTTCCGCCTCTGCCTCCGCTCGTGCCTCTCTCTTCCTGCTTCTTCCCCTAGGTCTTTTTCAGCTCATCAGTGTCGCGTTGTTTGTTGATTTGTGTTACACGTGCTACCATGAAGCTAAATGGTGGCCCCGTGCGTCGGCGCCCCGCGAACGGGAGCGATTGGAGAAGCTGGCTAAAGCCCGCCTCATCCAGCTCCGCAGGCGGGCCCCGCCTGCCACCGTTGCCGCGCTGAGGAGGTGACGTGTCGTCCGCCGTCGTCGGTCGTCCTCTGGGGCCGTGCACTCCTCATCCTCCTCGTCCTCCTCCTCGTCCTCCTCCCCCTGCTCCTCCTCTTCCTCATCCTCTTCCTCTTCCTCCTTCCATAACGGCAAAGAAAACGAAAGAAAACCAAAGAAACACACCCAAAACAACAAAAAAGGTAAACAAAAAAACAAAAAAAGAAACCAAAGGGCTGGAGCCGAAAAAAACATGGGAAAACCTGAGGCAAAACAATAAAAAACATATTCGCATACCTACCCTTCCCACCCCATACGCTCCACCGAGAAGGGTGCCAGATTATATATATAGTTTTGTTGGTTGTTCCTTAGGCTGTTGTTAGTTTTCGATTCCAGGTTTTTTTTTTTTGGGGGGGGGTCCTTAGGTGTTTGCTATTTTTCTGCAATGCACCTGTTATTTCCTTGGGTTTTCTTTTGTTGTTGTCTTGCCGCTGTGGGAGGATGGAGGAGGGGAAGGGGGAATGAAGGCGGATGGGGAGGGAGGGGGAATGAAGAGGAGAAGGAAGAGGAGGAGGAGGAAGAGGAGGAGGAGAAGGGGGAGGAGGGAGAGGAGGAACAGGAGACGGAGGAGCATAATGAGGGGGAGGAGGAGGAGGAGGAGGAGGAGGAGGAGGAGGATAGCAGAGGTTTCACTGATTCACTGGTTCACGTTTCGCCGCCGGCGCCGTCGTCGTCGTCGTCGTCCTCCTCCACCTCCTCCTCCTCCTCTTTCTCCTCCTCCTCCCTCTTCATCCTCCTCTTCGCATTCCTCCTCCTCCTTCTCCTCCCGTATTCCTTTTCCCCCTCCTCCTCCTTTCATCCGAATCAGAATACTCTTGCGGAACAGAATCAAGCAACACCATAAGGAAAAGCAGCACAAACAAAAAACAATCCTGGGGAATTTGCTGGGGGGGGGGCTCGTTTCATCCCAATACGGAACAGAATCAAGCAAAACCTTAAGAAAAAGCAAAAAAGAGCAAGCAGCTAAATAAAGGCAATCCAGAGGAATTTGCTGGGGGGAGGAGGAGGAGGGGGGGGGCGGGGGAGGAGTCCCCCAGGATTGCTTTGATTGTTTTTTTCCTAGGGCTTGCTTTTTCTTCGACGACGCCGACGACGGCGTCGGCGGCGACGACCACGACGTCGTCGTCGTCGTCCTCCTCCTCCTCCTCCTCCTCCCCCTCTCAATCAGATTTCCCAGTCGGGGGCGGAATCAAGCAAAACCCTAGGGGGGGAAAAAATGCAAACCTGGGGGACCCCCCCCCGCCCCCCCCTCCTCCTCCTCGCCCCCCCAGCAAATTCTTCTGGATTGCCGTGATTGTGTTTTGTTGTTTGTTTTGTTTGTCCGTAAGGTTTTGCTTGATTCTGTTCCGTAAGAGGATTCTGATTGGGATGACAAGATCCCCCCCCCAGCAAGTTTCTCAGGATTGCTTTTATTGTTTGTTTTGTTTGTTTTGTTTTTTCTTATGGTTTTGCTTGATTCTGGTCAGTAAGAGTATTCTGATCGGGATGAAACGAGGAGGAGGATGAATGCGAAGAGGAGGAGGAGGAAGAGGGAGGAGGAGGAGGACGAGGAGGAGGAGGAGGATGGAAGAGGTTTGAATGGTTTACGCCCGCTGTCATTTTGCAGGGGGGCCCCTTTCACAATCGAACCCAGTTTAAAATTGTTGGCGGTCCCAATCCGTCAGTAAGCCCGCGCAGAAGAAAACATGTTCCCATGATTGTGTGTGGGAATGAAAAACAAAAAACAACTCTTCTGGGTTACAGCCGGACCGAGGTATAAAACCGAGATTGGATCGGGGAGTGTGCCCTAGTATTCTTCGTGTCTGGTGGATGATCTTGTGTATCCTGGGGAGGGTATCCTTGGATGGTCTGCTTTTTTTTGCCGGCCGAGGGTCTCATGATCTTGAGGGATGTTCGTCTGGCCTAGGTCCGACTGTATGGGGTTCAGCTGCTAGGGTTGACTTTGGGAAACCACCAACGGTGTGCCAGACGGGTTCGATACGCGCTTCCGCGCGTGCTGGCACGCGCGGAAGCGCGTGTATCAAGCTGGTTTTGTACATGGCTGGTGCCGCCCACTGCTTGGCTACAGACATCCTCGGATTCTGAACCCCGGGCGGCCAACCCCCGACTGTATTGCTGCCTGCGTGGAGTGCCTAGGTCCGGCGGTACTTTCCAAACCGCTCCCACCGAACCCGAAGGCCCGACCGATTCGATGACCAGTGGAGTATATGCGTGGTTGTTATACACACTGTTCATTTATAACTCTTCGAGGATTCTTTGATTTTTTGGGGGCCACGATCCTCTCATTTCTAATTGTTCTATCCTGGGCCTCTTTCTGGCCACTAGGGGGCCAGGAACAATTATAAACAAACACGCTGAGAAATGAGCACGATTAGAAATGAATGACGTGTATGCAGGGGGGTGTACATCACATTCTTCGCTGTTGGGAGATTCAACCCTGCCATAGACAAGACTTTCTCAAGCACGTCTAGCGTTAAGTCGGGCCTGTCCTCTACAGGGGGAACATTGAAAAATATTCAAGAAATAGTAAGGGGACGAGTTTTGGACTATTGTTGAGCATTTTTTGATATTTTTGGGGTGTTCTTTTTTTTCATTTGTCGTCCAAAATCGCCCTTTAGGGGGAAATGCTTGACCTAAGTGCAGCGTAGGGGTGTTCAACTCTGGGATACTCCTGCCTGCATATACCATGGCTCCCTGCGTGCAGCCGGTGAGAGGCGGCGGCCGCGGCGCTGCCGCGGGAGTGACAGGCTGCCACCGGTGATGCCCCTGGCGGCAGGGATCTCCTCCTTCGCTGGAGGCACGGCCTGTTGCTCGTGTGTCAAGCAGTGGCGAAGCGTCCTGTTGTGCCTACAGGCCTACCAAACAATGTTCTAAGAACCTTTTGTGGTCTGCACGACATGTCCTTAGAACATTTCTGGCTGGGACTGTCGTGTTCCAGCACGTCAGGTTCATGTTCTAAGGACAGCGTCTTTGTTCTTAGAACGTTTTTGGGTTCCAGGAACACTTCGTGGTAGGCCTATAGAAATGCCGGAACGGTCGGTCCCTGCTCAACCATGGCGGCGGGGATCTCCTCCTCCGCTGGAGGCCCGGCCTGTTGCTCGTGCAGGGCGATCCCGGGAGGGGCCTCGGCTTTTCGAGCCCTCGCGACGCGTTCCTTCCAGCGTTCTCCTCGCCCTCTTCCTCTTCGTCCTCCTCCTCATCCTCGGGCGTCCTCCTCCCCTGCGGTCCGGGCGACGCATTTTTTTTCGAGCTGGGCATTTTCGCGCAATGTCAGACCCCTGCACCCTCACAGATCGATCCGGCTTGAGAAATGACGCAGGCAGAGGGGCTCCTGGAGGCCAGTCGTGATTTTCTGATTTTCGTTGTGAAGTTGCCGTTTTGTTGCAATGCCGGATCTCAGGGTCGTCCTCCTCTCCTCTGGAATTCCCCCTTCTCCTCGTCGTCGTCCTCCTCCTTCCTTCTGCCTCGCACCTTCGGAGCTGGGGGGACGGCCCCAGAAGATAAAAAAACATCCCATGCCGAGCAATTCTACAACACCCGTTTACACCCCATACCTCTCGGACTTCTAAACGTCTCGATGTTTGCTTGCCTGGCCCGATTCAATTCCGATATTCTGGCGGTCCGATGCGGCCCGATATTTACATGGCGTTGCTGTGCATCCTGGCGAGGCCGATCCGATTCGACTTCGGCTCCGTGCCGATGCGGCCCGATCCGACTCACGTTTCGACTCGAGCCGATTTCCCGATTGAATGCTGATCGATGTTGCCTCACCCTAGGGGTCCTACGGGAGTCGTAGGCCGGGGCCGCGCCAAGAAGGAGGGGCACAAGTTGGGCGTCGTCGCGGCCATGGGTACATTCCAGCTCCAGGGGGCCTACTGTCCTGTGGATGGCGTTTTTTTCCCAACCATCCTGTGGTGTTGGGTCCTCGTTTTGAAGAGACGGTCCCCGCGTTCCTGTCCTCTTCTCCTCCTCCTCCTCCCCCTTCCTTCTCTCCAACGCCCGCATGCGTCCCCCACACCCATTTCGGCACATCCATCACACGTTTCGTGGCCCCATAGGGAACTCCACCGAAGGCCCCAGTGCCACCGCCCGCATGCGTCCCCCACACCCAATTTGGCTTTTTCACCAACCCAGTACGGCGTTTCGTGGCCCCATAGGGAGCTCCACCGAAGCCCCCAGTGGGACCGCCCGCATGCGTCCCCCACGCCCAATTTGGCATGTTCACCCACCCAGCACAGCGTTTCGTGGCCCCGTAGGGAGCTCCCCCCCCCGCCCAGCGCAGCGCTTCGTGGCCCCATAGGGAGCTTCACCGAAGAAGATATTCACAATTGCGGCACCCACAACTTCATATGGTTGGGTCTTTCGCCAGGATAAGTCGTTCCCCGACACGGGATCGACGCTGACCCGACGTGGATTCGACATGGACTCGACGCGGTCGACATGGATTCGGCGCCGATTCGACACGGATGTTGGGGCCGCTGGGACAGGCGAGGCCCCTCGCGAAGCGCAATGTGACTACGGCCTTCGTGACCTACTTATAAGTCGGGCCTGTCTCGCGAGAGGAGGAATATTCAAAAGTAGTAGAAAATAGTCTGGGGACTAGTTTTTGAGTATTGTTGGGCATCTTTGGAGTATTGCTTGTTTTTTTTTACTTTTCGTCCAAAACCATCCTGGAGGGGGGCAGGCCCGACTTAATACTTGTGCGATGGTTGACCGCGATGTTCCTGCGCGAGGCCTTCGGCTGCATGTGCCTGATGCCGCAATGGCCGTGCGGCCTGTCATGCCGACCTTGAGAAGTCTCTGTTCTCCTCCTTGTATGCTCTGGGCTGGAGAAGTTGATGGCCTCCTCCCTCCTTCCTTTTCTTCTCCTCCTCATCATCATCAGCATCATCATCATGTCGTTGCTGCGCTCCACGCTGAAGCTCCTCCTACAGAAAACGCGCAACACGAGGCTGAACAGCAGCATCGGCATCCACACGTACACAATGAGCAGCGACCACCCAGTGCTCATGGCGTTTGCCACCGAGCTCGAGGGCTACAGACACACGTTGGACGCGCTCAGGAAGAGCGGCATCGCCGGGGACTAGAAACGCCTGCAGGAGATCGCGTCGCCAGCTCCCTCCCTCGAACTCGCGACGTTGGAGGGCCTGATGAAGTGCGACGTGGGCGGCCACATGACGGTCGCCATCCACAGCTACCTCGCCCGAGCGCAACCCGAGGCCGACGCCGTAGTGGAGATCAGCAAAGACGATATCCTAGAGGCCGTCTCGTTCATCCGTTTCGAGTGCTGCTACGACAAGGACAAGACCAAGCTGGTCATCGGCTCGCCGATGTGGGAGGGCCGCGTTTTGATAACCCGCGCTCTGGCTTCAGAGGGCTTGTCGGCCCACCACAGAGGCGTGGCGCCACTCGCTGGAGATGCTCGAGCAGCGATTCGACAATATGATACCAGCCAGGCCCGAGCAGCGATTCGACAAGATGATGCCAGCCAGGCCACAGCAGTGATTCGCAGGGATGATACCAGCCAGTCTAGAGCAGTGGTTCGCAGAGATGATACCAGCCAGCCCAGTCGCAGCGTATGTTTCGTGCGAGGCGAAGGCCCCCAGCAAACAGCAGTGCAGTGCCTGTTTCCTACGCCCTCCCTGCTAGCAGCAGCAGAATGTCTGTCTCTTATATTACTCCTCATCCTCTTCCTGTGTAGTCCATAGTCCACCTCAGCATCCCGCCGTGCCAGCGCACGCAGGGGACGGGGTTTTACACGAGATGTAGGCGCCACAGAGTTTATGTTCAGAAGGCGCTGTCTAATCTCGATGTTGCCAGGCACGCGCTGCGCAAGAAGCCCCTCCTTGCGAGGCACCTGAAACGACATTCCCGGTGCGGGGCAATGCGAACTCGTGGAGGCTCTCTGCGACGGACCCCCACATGGCGTTACATATATATATATATATATATACATACACATACATACGTGTGTACGCCATTGTCTTGCAGCTGGTCCTGACGTCGGGGAACAATCCGCATCATCATCATCATCATCATCATCATCATCATCATCATCATCATCATCATCATCATCATCATCATCATCATCATCATCATCATCATCCCCATCATCATCGTCCTATTCCGCCTCCTCTCTCTTCCTCCTCCTCCTCCTCCTCACCCTCCTGCTCCCATCTCCTCGTCCGAAGGCTGATGCGATCGAACTCCACACAGTGCAAGAATTCGTGCAGTGGCGGATCGAGGTCGGGGGGCAGGCGGGCGGGGGCTTCTGGCGAGAGGGCGACAGAAGGCGTCATATTCGGCCCGACCCGCCACTGCGGTTTGGATGCGTTCGAGAGGCTTTTGGGTCAGCAGGGATCGGTTCGATTCGCCCGATTCGATTCGAAGTCGATGGCTTCCGATTCTGACTCGATTCGGAATAGGATTCCGATTTGGGCTCCGATGTCTCACTGGAGGCATACAATCCTGTTGATTCCTGCCGATTCGGCGTTCCCTGGCTCGGCTGCCGTTTTCCGCCGATCCAATCAATTTGGATCTCGGGTCAGACTTCTCGACTCGACTCTGGGCTCTCATGGGTCAGAGACGGAACAAATGTATTCATAGGCTCTCGGAGTTCCGAGCGGGTACTTAGGATCGGCGCCGAACCCATTTTTTCTTTGGCGTGCAAAGCGCGCTAGAGGCGAAGCTGGAGGCGCCGCCAGGGCGTTCCAGCGCCGATCCAAGAAATCCGCGTGAAGCTCCGAAGGTTGTTACATTTCAAGGAGAGCACCCGGTCCGCCTCGCATGCCCTGCGTACTGCGGCCGCCAGTCCCCAGGGGGCACGATGCTGCCTTTGAATCCTTCCTCCCGTTTTCGACGAAGGATGGCTGCATACCGCGGCCTCCAGGCCCGAAGGGGCCTGGCTTTCCCCGGGAGACCCGCCTCGCGATCCGGGGTGGGTCTTGCTCGAAGCAAGCGTACTAGGTCTATGCCGTTCTTTATTGCTCTACTGGGCCATGGCTTTGGATCCGCCGTACTTTGGGCGATTTCGCAAATGGGGCGGGAACTCCAGCCCCGCTTTCCGAGTTCCTCTGAGGTCGACGTTCGCCCTACTTTGCCGTCGCTGTTTCCTCCGTACCTTCGCGGAGATCTCCGCCCTGGTTTTCTGAGGCGGAGAGGCCGGCCCCTATGTTGTCGCATCGCTCGGGGTGCACCTCCAACAGCATGTGAAGCCGGGGAATCTACCAGAGTACGGCGGATCTGGAGTCAGGGGGGGCGACGAGGGGGAACTTAGTCCTGCCTCCTTGGCATCGCTCGGACGTGTGTATTTTTCCTTCGGCGAGGACAATCGAGGAGCATCCTTGATCATTAGGCGGAAAAACCCGCACGACCCCCCCCCCAAACAAAAACACAGGGAATGGACGTCCGAGCGATGGCCAGGCCTCCCCTCTGCCACCCCTCCCCCGCTCGTCGTGCCTGGAGGCGGTGCGAGCCACCTCTTGGCGGCCTGGGCTTCGGCCGCCGTCCCCGCCGAGCCTTACCAGTTGGAAACGTCTCCCTACACACTGTTCGTTTCTAAGTCTTCGAAAGTTCTTCGATATTTTTTTGGGGGCCAAGTTCCGTTGATTTCTAAGTGTTCTATCTTGGGCCTCTGCCTCTCCACCAGGGGGCCAGGAGCGATTGGGAACGAGCACACAAAGAAATGAGCACGATTCGAAATGAACGACGTGTATCCCTATCCCTGTGTCTGGCAACACCTCACCTCGATGCCGATCTTAAGGATTCTCTCAGTGTCTGAGGGCATATCCCTAATAATGTCATCGCTTTTTACTCGCCCACCTCAGGGATAGGGGATAGGGATCAGTTCGAGGCTGGTGATATCCTCCCTGATATCCTTGGCCAGGGCCTCGCCCGAGGTGAGGGGCAGAAGCTTTGCGTCGGGGCGGCAATCGGTGCGTTGCAGCTTCTGGGGGCCTCTCCTGTCCTGAAGATGGCGGCCTTTTCTTGTGCTCCACGAGGGTTCGACGTGGTTTCGGCACGGGACTCGACTCGAATTCGACACGGATGGCTGGCGTGCTGGGACGAGGTTGCCAGGTTTCCTTCGTTGCGAAACAGATCACGACGGATGGTTGCTCAGCACTTTCGGACTCTGGGGGCCCTGGCGACAAGGGGCGCACTTGGTCAGCTGGCCGAGTTCAGTCTGGCCTAGGCTCCTGGCCGAGTTTAGTTGCCGCCTACTGGGCCCAGGGGCCGTTAAGCTCGTGATGCGAAGCCAGTACGGGGGGGGGGGAATGTGCAGACATCAGGGGGCAGGTGTTGCGAGAAAATCACTGCCTCGAAGGTCCGGGTCAGTCCTGCTCTCTCTCCCCCCCTTGTGCTGGCGCCTAAAGGGCGCTGGTCGCGTGGCCGCTGCCTTCGGCCCCGCTCGTGGGTGTCTGAGCGGGTGCCCGCTGAGCGGGGGCCCGCCTCGAAGACCCACGACCCCCTCGGGAGCCGCCCTGTGGAAGGGCCGTGTCACCTCCTGGCCCCTCTAGCTCGGCCACAGCTTCCTCCTCCTTGTGCCTGCTCTCTCCCTCCCCCTCTCGAGCCTCGCCCTCCTCTCAGAGGCAACGTCAGCTGGGGCGCAGTGCTGGACGCACGGGCCCCTGATCGCCCCACCGCTCGCCGAGAGGGGCCCGGCAGCCCGCCCCGCCCAGGAGCGTGCGCAGCCGCTGTCGCGGGCCCACCGGCGATGCGTCGCCGTTTCCAGCTCGACCTTTCTCTCTCCCGAGCCGGCCTCCCCTCTGACGTCCGGGCCGAGCCCAAACGCTGTTTTGCCGGACTTCGGCTGCGTCGTGTTGTTCATTTTGGCAGGGAGGTACGGGACAGCGGGTAGAGCACACCAGAGCACGACACGAAGACAGAGCGAGAAACAGCGTTTAGGTCCAGCCCTGCCTGACGTTGCCCCTCACTCTCCTCCACCTTTCTGTCAAAGACCCAGGCGGCTGGTGTCGCCGAGGTGGCGCCGTGCCGTTTCTTGGAATATCGGCAGCTCGCGGTCCGTGGACCGGTTGTGCCGCCGTGCTGCACATCCGCATCTCGCGACTTGCCTTCGAGGCGGAATCTGCCAGGACGCTCTTGCCCTCATCAGTATCGCTTTACGAACCGACCTTAATCCCCATCCCCATCCCCATCCCCATCCAGACCCCCACCATCTCACCGCCCCCCAGTTGGGGATGTAACCTTCGAGACCCGAGGGAGACGGTCGATGTCCCCATCTGGGTGGGGTAGATCGGCCAGTGGGGCCCAGGCCACGCCGTTGGGGATACAGTCAACCATGATTGTAAGGATGGGGCAACTTTCCAAGGCTACCCTTGCATCTTTGCCCCTTCGGTATTCGGCGTCCTTCGGCATTCTGCTGCGCTCCGCACGGAAAACGTCAGCATGGCGTTCCAAGGCCCTTGCATCCTTACCGCGCATCCTTACTATCCTGGTCGAGTGTGGGGGTCGGATAAAGGATGCTCACCTCAGGGGCCAATCTTTTTTCCAAGGCAGTCGTTGGGCGCGCGCCACTCGCACCACAAGAACCTCTTGGCATCGCTCGGACGTGTGCATTTTTCCTTCGGCCAGGACCATCGAGGATCATCCTTGATCATTTGGCGAAAAAGCCACGCACGAAACCGACAAAAATACACAGGGAATGGACGTCCGAGCGATGGCCAGGACCTTCCGGGGGCGCGGAGAGACTTCAGAGCGACGGACCGCTGCGCGCGCCCTCCCGGAGGAAAAAAAGTGGCCTGCGCGGCGTGCGCCGTGCGCGGGCCGCCGTGGTTGGATCCGCGGTCGTCGCCGTCGGGGGCCTGGGCGCCTCGTGTCGCCATCTCCTGCGTGTGCTTCGGGTCATGTCGGGCGGGTCCCCCTACCCGGGGGATGTTCGACGAAAAATAAGGATACCCCAAAAGTAATCAAAACATGGTCCAACAAAAATAGTCCGGGAACCATGTTTTGAGTATTTTTTTCTTTACCATTTCGGGGTATTTTGGTTTCTTTTTCTTTTAATTAAAAAAAATCGTCGAACATCCACCTGTAGGGGGACAGGCCCGACATGAGATTAGGGGGTGGACAGACCTCCTACCCTGGCGCGTCGATTAAGGAATTGGCCGTTCTCGGTTCGCGAGACGGCGTCGCGGCCGTCATTTTTGCGGGTGCGGGTCCGTCGGGTCCTAGGCCGGTTTCACTGAGGGGAGGTTTACGAAAGGGAGGTTTGCCCACCGCCGAGTGATCTATACTGGCTGGGCCCTGTTTCTTGAGTGCGTTCGCCCCTCTAGCGTTGACAACAAACATGTGCCCAGGTCTTAGTGGGCCCTGGAAACGACAGGGCCGTTTTTTACCGGTTCCGTTTTGCCGTTTTTGTTGCCGGTTTCGACGCCGTTTTTTTACCGGTTCCGTCGCCGTTTTTCGACCGGTTCCGGCTCCAGGTCCAATCCTGGAGCCGTTTTTTTGCCGTTTCCGGTCGCCGTTTTTTTGCCGTTTCCATTTTTAAGGGACACAGTTTCGGAAACGGTGGAACAATTGCCCTGCCGTTTCCGGGGCCCACTAAGGCCCAGGTCTGTTTCAAGAAGATTCCGGGAAGCTGGCCCCGGACTTCCAAACTGGTAACTTCTTTGGGTCTGCTTCCAGCGGTGCGTCCTTCGGTGCCTGCCTCGGGGCCCGTCTCTCCTCCATTGTCGCCGTCTGTGTCTCGGCGGCCCTGGATCGCCCCAAGGACAGCCAAAGAGCCCCCGAAGAGGTCCCCCAGACGGCTCAAGAACGCCCCAAGACAGCCCAAGATGCTCCCAAGACGGCCCAAGAGCACTCCAAGAGAGCCCCAGGAGAAGCGCGGGAAGGGGAGCTCGAAGTGACAGCTCGGGCACTCCGCCCCAGCGGGACCTCTGATACAATCACGAGGCCCCGAATATGCACCCAAGAGGATCCAAGAGCCCCAAAGATGCAGAGAGCCCCAATTGGCTCCCCAGGAGGTCCCAAGAGGTTTCAAAACTACCTCAAGGAGGCTCCCCAGAGATTTCCCGAGAGTCCCTAACAGGCATCCAAGGAACTCTGACCCGCAATGCAGCCTCGGAGGCAGGGTGGACCGAAGACCAGTTGGAACGACACGAAGCGAGACACCACATATTCAATTGAAGCGTTTTCAGGGATTCCGTCTGCTCGAGTCGTAGTTCGGTGCGTTTCTGGATGGCCCGAAAATGTTCCGAGGTACGACTTGCATAAGGAGCCCAAGGGGCCCCAGCGGTTTCCAAAGTGCTACCCAGCGGGCCGCGGCGGCGAGTCATCACGGGCCACCCAGGGCCCCGAACAGACAGAGACCCAACGAATGTTGTTCCAGCAAGGTCTGCAGATATGGCTCCACGATCCCATGATAGCCCCACGAGGGCCTGATGGCTCCTCCGTCCCTCCTTTCTACTCCCGCCCTTCTCGATCGTAACTTTGTTTATGCTGCAATATCCTCTCGCCTTCCTCCTTGCTCCTCCATCCCGCCTTGCCTCTTCGCTTCCCTCTGTTTCTCTTCCTGCAGTCCCCTTGCTCGACTCTTCTCCCATCCCTGCTGCGAGCCGGATTCTCTCTTCTCCCTCCTCCTTCCCTTTTTGTTCGTCTTTCCCCTCTCCAGCCCTTCCTCTGCGCAGGGGGCGTGGTGGCACTTACGACCTCCAGCCCAGCTGCCCAGGGCTCTTTCGTCGGATACCCCGCCCCTACGCGATTCGAACTCCATGTTGCCAGGATTGTCGGCTCCCTCAGCTTTCCTGAGCACGGCCTGCTGCAGTGCATTCGCATTGCCCACTGATGATTCGTAACGTTTTCGTTTACACTGGTCAATTTCGTATGGGCTTGCACTACGTTGCCTTGCAGTTGCTTTATTCACTGTTCCTTTGAATGCGTTTGCGCCCCGTTGCGTTATGATGGGGTAGCGCTACATCTGCTTAAGATGACAAGGTGCATTGCCTTTCCCTGCCGCTGCAACGCATGCAATTCATTTCTAGGTTTGGCACTGTGTTGCACTGCGTCGCTTTGAAGTTAACTGGGCGTGCCGCTTCCGGCAATGTGCATATGCTCGGTCCGCCTTCGTGATGTTTATTCCGCTCAAGGCCTCCTCATGTTTTGGTATGTGCGTGCGTACATGCTGTTGTAAACTTGTCAAGGGCGGGTGCTTGCCAGGACCTACGCGCGCGCCAAGCGCGCTTGCTTCTGGTGTACACGGGAGGGAGGGAGGGGTACAAGGAGAGAGCGAGAGAGTGCGATAGATATCTATATATATATAGATATATAGAGAGAGATACATCATCGTTTTCTATGTTTACACAGAATGAACAGAGTGACGCGTACACAAAGAGACACACTTACATATATATGGTGCCAGAGGTGCACGTACATACATCGGTATACATGGTTCATGCTGAGAGGGACGTATATGGAGACAGAGATAGGAATCACCGCCTCATTCGTATCATGTGTGCCGCCTCGCAAACGTGGCATATTCACATGGGGGAGCAGGTTCATTCGCGTGGCCTGGCGGCTGCGTCCCGTCTGGCCCCCCTGACTCATTCGGTGTATCCCCGATTCCAACACCTGCCTTAATGGCGACGCGCTTCGGACTCCAGGCCCTCACCTGGGCCCCGAAAGCGGCTGCGGCGTTCGCGCGCAGGTGCACCGCAGCGCGCGAGCAGGGCAGCAAGAGGCCAACCTTTCGAGGGTGGAAGCACACAATACCCGGCGCTGACCACCCACCCTGCCGATGGCAGGTTCGCCTCGCGTCGACGCGGCGCCGACCCGGCGTGGGCGTTCAAGGCTCAGCGGCCCGGAACAGGCCGATGCCGGACGATCCTCGTTATCAGAGAGCCGCGATCCTTCGAGGTTGAGCGATCCACACAGTGTCGGATACCAGCGCACGAATCGTCGCGACAAGAATTTGCTGTACGAGGCTGGAGCAGCCCGGCTGCGCACCCGCCCAATTTTGGCCGACGATGCCTGAGCAGCAGTCTGAACCCGTTTGGCCCCTTCCCCGTTTCCATGCCTCCCTTCACCCTCCACTGCGCGTTCTTGACGAACGAACAACACACACACCCATACCCGTAGAGAGGTCGTTGGGAGGGGGACTGGCTATGGGTATGGGTGCGGGTTGTCGGACCCTGGGGAACGCTCCCGTTCGAGCGGGGACCCCCATCCGACAACACGCACCCATAGCCCTCTCCGATCCCCCTACGGGTATGGGTGTGGGTTGTTGGTTCGTCAGTTCTCGCCGTTTTCTGTTGTGCCTTGCCGCTCGAGCCCCCCCGAGCATGCACAGCGCGCTCGTCGGCGGGCTCCCCGGGAGCTGCCGCGGCCCCGCGGCCCGATGGCGGGGGAGCAGGGCCCCACGGAGACCGGCGAGGCTCGGGGCGGGGAGGGCAGCGGGAGGCATGAGCGCTCGCTGTCCGAGGTGCGCGCGGGCCTCCTTGGGGTCGGCGCTGGGCCGCCGCCCCTGGGCATCGCTCGGACGTGTGCGTTTTTTTCCTCGGCGAGGACCCTCGAGGAGCATCCCTGAGCATTTGGCGAAACAGCCACGCACGAGACCGCAAAACACACACAGGGAACGGACGTCCGAGCGATGGCCAGCGCCCCTGGCGGTGCCTCTGGTGTGTAGAGCCCCGCGTGAGAAGTGCTGGTGGCCTCGCGCGGTGCTGGCAAGAAGCACGACGTGGCACTGTTCCAGCGGGGCGTGGCGGTGCTGAGCGTCGCTCCTGGGAGGCAGTCGATCAGCAACGTGAGAGCGGGGTGGCGCGCATGCGTGAGAGGCACCACTCAGTCTTCTGCACGCTTGTCTTGCGGACATCAGCCTTTAGTTCGCGCTTCAGTCGAGCACCCAGTCGGGACGTCAGATTTACGGTCGTTGTTCAAAGCAGGTCATCGGTCAGCAAAGTGCAGGGGCAACTACCACCTCGTTCCTGAAGCGAAAAGCGGTGAGTAGGGAGCACGGTGCTTCGCGGTGGTCACGGATTCCACAGCAAGCGTCAGCCCAGAAATGCAAGGAGCGATTGGGGGTGCTCAAGCCATTACGTCTTCCTCTCCTCCGCCTCGTCCTGTCCCCGGGGACGTCAACTGACCACTTCACCGATCCTGGCCGGGCGGGCCCATCCTGGACCCTGGGATCGGTCTGCGTATACGCTCTTCTGGCTTTGCCAGAGATGCGCAGCCACCGCTCCTAGTCCAAGAGTCGGCCCGGCCAGGGTCGGTGAGGCGGCCAGCTGCCGGCTACACGTAAAAGTGGCTCTTCGCCAGAGGGACCTTCATTTGACGTCCCTCGATGTCCCCGCTACGCTCTCCCCTTTCCTTTGCCTTTTCGCACCCTCCGCCTCCTCCTCCCGCTCGTTGAGGTGGTCGAGCCCGAGAGGTTGCTCTGCCCGATCACGCAGATCATGTTCAGGGCGGGAGGGGCAATCGAATGCTCTTGCTGTAGAGGTGGAGGAGGGGGTCAGTTATTTTTTTTTTTTGGTCGCGGCCGCGAGCGAAGAGCGCAGGCGGCGAACAGGGTGTCCGGGCCGACGGGCAAGCCTAATTAGCTACTGAGCGCGACACGAGCCGGCCGGGCCAGCTCACAAGGCGGCAGTTGGGGCAGCAGGGCAGGGGCTGGCTGGCTGATCTGGACGCCCAGGGAAGCTCGAGCAACGTGCAGCCCAGAGCAAAACGTCAGTTATTGCATCCTTGCAGCACGCATGTTGAAGCTTCTTGGGGGCACCCAGGCACACGGCACGGAAGGATGGAGCCTCCCTCTCACAGCCGCGCGTGTTGGGGACGCGGAGTTGGCAAAGCGGAGGGCCAGCATCAGGGCCCGAAGGCAGGGGAAGCAGGGTAGAGGAGGTGGGGAAGGGAGGAGGAGGAGGAGGAGGAGGAGGAGGAGGAGGACCGGATAGCGGGAGGAGGAGGACGAGGCCAGGAAGGACAGGGAGGAGGAGGGAGGAGGAGGAGGAGGAGGAAGAGGAGGAGGCGGAGGATGTGGAGAGGGTGGAGGTGGTGGAGGAGCAGATCCTGGGTGACAAGGATCACGAGGTTGGCGAGGAGCAGGAGGAAAAGGACACAGGGCGGGTAGGAAGTGTCGAATCTACCCCCTTCTTACCCCCCCCCTCTTGACGCGCCCTCCTTGATCGTGCCGTCTCTATGCTTGTCGTTTCCCTCCCCGTGAAAGGCCAGCCCCAGTCCGTGTGATCGATTGCATTGCTGCGGATCCCGACGTCGCGCCCCAATGAGACAGCGAAGGGAGGACCCCTGCTTTGTGACGGAGAGCGGCAACACCTACGAGGCGCTCTGTGCTGCTGCCGCCGCCCCGCCGCATCCGCTGCCCCTGCGCAGTGGTCCCCCGATGGTCGCGTGGCAGGCCACGCTGCACTCCCTCGCCGTCGAGCTCCCCTGCCCGTGGACTCGCGCGCTCGCTCATCCTGCTCCTCTTTCTCCTCCGTCGTCCGTGCGTGTCCCGCCCGGGCCTCCTGGTGAACGAGGCCGTTCAGAGCAGTTCTCCTCCTCATGCTGCTGCTCCTCCGCCTGCTGCCGTTGCTACTCCTGGTGTCGTCTCCCTGTTAGGGCAGGCGGCTGCCATGTCGCAGCATTGCCATGCGATTGCGCGTCCATGCTGCTCACTGGGGCGCCGATGAAGCCTGGTCCTTGCCTCTGGGACGCCCTCTCTGGCCGGGGTGCGGGGCACAAGGAATGAAAAGGACGACCCGTCTGCGAAGGCGCGAGGCAGGAGCAGGAGGCAGAGGCATAGGGGAGAGAGCTTCAAGACGGCACGGCGTGGGGCCGCGCTCTTCCTTTGCCGATTCTGGCGCGCTGCTCGTTGCCGCATCAGCTTGTCTATCCTCTGCGTGGCGACTTGCTGGACCCGCTTTAGATACACTTCTTAGCCCGCTACGAGGGCGTCGCGTCGGCGGCCAGGGCACATCTCCTGGACAAGCAGCAGGGCAGATTGCCCACGACGATTTCGCGTTCGTGTTTGCTTTCGATGGCGGTCATTACCCCGCGCGGGGTGGCGGAGTCTCCGAGTACAGAGGACACAACATTATTGCCTGGTGTGGGAAAACGTGATAGGTGCGGTAGACTTCTCGAAAAAGGGTAACCGTGATGGCTATCATCCGAGCGATGCCTATCATAACAAACACTGCTTGCACATCCGAGCGATTGCCAGCAGCAAAACAACGACTATGGCCCGAGAAATTCGAAGTCTAGTTCGGGGGGGCACCTGGCATCGTGAATCGGCATCCGCTGAGGAGGTCAGTGTCATAGGTCGTCCCCTAACAGCGTATGCCCCCATATACCGATTGTCAGTAGTACGTCTTACGGAAAGCTTGGGCCACGCTCATCCGTTGGGACTTAGCTCCTGAACGACGATGTTCGCACCTCCTGCCGCGCGCGTATCTTATCGTGTTGCCACAGCGGCTTGCGCCACATACAAATGGGAGACCAACCAGCCAGCGGGTACGCACATGGAGATCTCCCGTCCCCAGATGACCCTTGGGGGACCCATAGTTGCCCCCTGACACCTTGACCATGACGCCCAATGATTGACAATAGATGTGCCCTCGAATTCTATCAGCTGGATTTCTTGTCGTATGTAACTGCTGTGTGCTGTTGCATTGGCTCACTCGTGGGCCCTGGGGCCGCCTTCACCACGCTCGAAATGCTACGTGTTCTGTTCGCCTTGTTCCTTGTTCTTTTTACTCCGCGGCAGTTCGTTTCTCTCCTCCAGTTTGGTATGTGGGACATCTTAGTCGGCCGCGGCCCGTTAAGTTGACGGACGCTTGGTGGCCCCATTCTGCCGCTACGGCAAACAAAGTCATCAATGTACAGGCAAGGCGCTGGAGCAAACGGATCAATTTGGGCTCTGAAAGGGGCCCGCTTTTCTTCAGGTCCCTCCATCGTTTTTCTCATCTGGCGTTCCTCGTGCGCCAAAAAACGCTCCTGGGGCCAAACATGGGCTTTGCTTCTGGCTCAGCGTCCTTGCGGCTGACAGAGGCTGGCATCCTCTCTCCCCTTCTTCGCAGATCAGCGTTCCGCTGTGTTTGCCCTGTGCACATTGTTTCCTCCACGTTGTCAAGCTGACTGTTTGTGTTGATCTCTCTCTCTATATGTTTACACACCTATGTCTTCTCTCCCTCTCTCTCTATCCTTCTCTCCCTCTCTCCATCTCTCCCTCCCTCTCTCTCTAGCTTTCTCCATCTGGCATCCTTCTCTCTCTCTCTCTCGATTTCTCTCTCTCTCTCTCTCCTCCTCTCGTTGGGTCTGCACGCTGGTAGGTTTGCCGCGTGGGCTTGCCGAGCCGGCACGCTTCGATCTGAATCAGATGCGGAGAGCGAGGAGAGCGAGGACGAGGAGGGCGCGGAGGACCATGAGGGCAGGAAGGAGGAGGCACGTTTGCCTTGTGTGTTTTCCTGCCCCTGCCTCCCGCCAAACCTCTCCGCCCAGCGATCTGCCGTCGAGAGATACTGGGCGACCCAGGCGCAGCCGAAGGCGCGCCCGCCCCCGCCTCTTTCTGGTTTTGTTGTTGCTTTGTCATTTCTCCCTCTCTCTCTATCTCTTCTTATTGTTTTTTTTTGTTTTTTTGTTTTGTCTCTCTCTCTCTCTATCTATATATTTGGATTGCTCTTTCTCCTCTGTTGTTCTCTCTCTTTCTCTCTGTCCCCCTCCCTTTTGCTCGCTCGCTCTCGCTCTCGCTCTCTCTCTCTCTCTCTATCTCTCTTTCCGTCTCTCTCTCTCTCTCTGTCTCCCTCTCTCTCATTCGCTTTGCCGCACTTTCTCTCTCCCTCTCTCTGTCTTTCTGTCCCTCCTCTTTCTCAGAACGGAGAACGGGGGAGGAGAGGGAGGGGGTGGACGAGCTCTCGGAGAGGCCAGGTGGGCAGCCCTGGTGTTCATTGCGCTTCCTCCCACAATCCTTGCGACCAAATCGCCAAACATCGAAGGCGGAGGGTGGACGAGGAGCACTCGGATGACGAGGTGGTGGGCAAGAGCACAGACGGGAGCACAGTGCAGTGCTGGGAGCAGGCGCACTCTAAGGGCAGCGGGGCGACATGTGAGGGTGAGATGGAGCGGGATGGGCGCGCTCCCATCAGAGAGGGAGAGCAGTAGCGAGAATCGAAGTAGAAAACATAGCATAAACATACACTTTCGGCGCTCCGCGCTGACGTCTTGGATCTGCGCTGGGCGCCCCTGGCGCCTCCGGCGCAGCCCCTGGCGCGCTCCGGGCGCCAGGGAGGGGGGCCCAGCGCAGATCCATGGCATCCGCACGGACCGTCGAAAGTGCATGTATATGCCGTTTATCTTTCTTCTAGATAAGCCACTGGCATCTCTGATATTTGCAGGTTGCCCCGCGTGTCCCTGGCAGGAGCGAGTCTGTCGCACAGCCTGCCCCGAATTGCACAGGCAAGGGCTCAAGTGCACGATTCCGACCAGAATGGTGTGTACAGAGGGTGCCCTCTTGAATTCCGGATTTCCAGTACCAGCACCCATGGAACAGATCAGCCACTGGTACAAGGGGCTCCAGGTGGAGGGTTTCTCCTAAGGGCTTAGGCGACCCGTCCTTCTCCTCCTCCTCCTCCTCCTGCTCCTCCCCCTCCCCCTCCCCCCCCCCTCCTCCTCCTCCTCCTCCTCCTCCTCCTCCTCCTCCTCCTCCTCCTCCTCCTCCTCCTCCTCCTCCTCCTCCTCCTCCTCCTCCTCCTCCTCCTCGGGTCGCCTACGCCCTGGGGGGAAATGTGCAGCTCCAGGATGGGCGTTGACGCGAAGAGGATGCGAACGTCGGGGCAGCGTGAGGGCAGCGCAAGGCCACCAGCAGGCGCCAACTAGCATCCAACGCCAGACCAAAGCGAAAAGGAGCAGCAGCAGGAGGAGGAACAGCAGCAGGAGGCGGCGTCGGAAGTGGAAGGAGGAGGGCCGGGAAGGGGAGTGGGCTGAGGGAGAGGGGGAGGAACGCAGGAGGAGAAGGAGGAGGAGGAGGAGGAGGAGGAGGGGAGGACGATGAGGAGGAATAAGAAAAGCATGAGGAAGATGGGGAGAACGATGAGAAAGAGGAGGCGGAGACGGATGAGAAGGAGCATGAGTGGATAACGTTGAAGTGGAGAAGGATGTTGAGGTGAGCGTGGGATGAGGGGGGAAGGGGGCACTGGCGGCGGGTGTTCGGCGAGGACCCGCTCACGAACATGCCGGTGCTGGACACGTCGCTGCACCCGAATTGGGGCACTCGGCGGGAGGTGACGGGCCGCGCTGTCGAGGAGGATGCGGAGGAGGCGAGCAGTCGGCGATGTGGCGAGAAGGCCAGGATGAGGAGGAGGAAGAGGTGGAGGAGGAGGTGGAGGAGGCCAGGAGGAGAGGAGCAGGAGGAGGCGAGGAGGCGGTGCGGCGAGGAGGAGGAGGAGAAGGAGGAGGAGGAGAAGGAGAAGGAGAAGAGCAGGAGCAGTCCTTGCGTGGGGGCCTACGACGATGTTGCCGGCGCCATCGGCTCTACGCCTGCACAGCGACTGCATCAACTGAGTGCGATCCCACATGCCATGCGCCTGGTCACAGACATTCCGCAGAGCCGCAACCGCGGCACAGAGGCGCTCAGTGGAGCCTGGGAGGCAGCCTTTGGTCGACACGTACCGTGTCGCCGCGGATGTGCATCGTCGCCGAGAGCACCGCCGGGGCGCACGAGGATGTCGCTGCAAAGCCCGGATCACCAGTGCGTCGTCACAGAGGCCCAGAGTTGGCCCAGCACTCTTCGATACCGCAAGGACAGCGACTACAACCAGCCTTCGTCGAGGGGGTTGCCCAGTTTCGTCTTCTCTGACACATCTCCCCTCTCACGGTAAACTTCGGAGGCGAGCGAGCGGGGGAAGCGAGAAGGAACAGGTTTTCTGAGAAGGCAGCGGGGCTTCTCAGAGGGCCTTCGCGCCTTCTGAGAAATGATCTGTGTATTCAGGGAAGTCTTAGGGAACTTCTCAGAAGGCTGGGGGACTCCCGAGCCCCCTGAGAATGCCTGCCCCTTCTCACTTCTCCCCCCTGGCTCGCCGCCGACACTGCACAACGCCAGGGCCTGCGGTTCCTGGGCCAGCGGGAGTTCTTGACTTTCCGACGTGTCGATCCGTCGGCTCGCAGGAGCTCCGTTTTGGGAGCGGCGGGCAGCGGCGCCGAAGGAGACCCACACCGAGCCGACGGCACATGCCGAAGGCCACCCGCGGTGCACGATCGACGTGGCCACCGAGGTGCGGCGCTGTGGGCTCCAACGGAAGTCGGGGGCGCCCTGCGGGCGTCCGAGCTGAGGTGTTGGGTTCGACTCTGCGTAAGAGCGACCCTTCGCCAGAGTGACCTTTCGTACGGGCCCACCAGGGTCCCTCGAGAGCAGAACGCGATACGATCGTAGCGTCTTGCGCGCTTGTGTTTGGCCCCCCCCCTCCCCCCCCCCGCGGCCGCCCAAAATCCGCCCACCACAGGTCATGCCTTACCCAGGGTCACTCCTGCGTGTAGTTGATAGGTGGACGAAGTGGCATTGTTCTTTGAACTGTGAATCCTTTTCGTGCACCACGGCAACCCTGAGCCTCCGCAGCCGGACGCAAGGGAGATCGCGGTCTTCTACAAGTTGTGCCTGTAGCGATCTCAATGAAGCTGGCGACGAAGTTTGGCTGTCCGTATCCACGTGCAGGGAGTCGGCGCCTTTTTCAGTTCTCGGTTGCCCTTCTGTTTTCTCCATGTGACCAGGATGGGTCTTGCCCTAAAGTTGAACTTTGTAACGACATCATTATGGCATGGCTAGTTTCACGTCCCTCTGTTTTTGAAGATGCCTTTCGTGATGTGCTTCGTGTTCTTCTTCTACGTCCTCCATGTTCGAATACATGATCGGTTGATCCTGCAATACGCCTTGACGACGCTGAGCAGGAACAAGAGGATGGTGGGCCAGGCCGGTCTGGGCTGGGCCATGGGACGCCCCCATCGGGCATCTACGCCGGTGTGCCGGCCACCGCTCGGGTATCAATCTGGTCGGACGCCCGCTTCCCAGAGAGAAGCGCCATGCTCCCAGCGACCGAAGGCGCGAAGGGTCACCACGGTGCGAGATTACAGCCCAGTCGGGCCGCTGGATACCTCGCTGTGGCCCTTGGCTCCAGGCATTGGCCTTGCCTCTCCTGGGCTTGCCTCGTGATCCGTGGCGGCTGCGGCCATCCGCGGTGGCGGGGGCCAATTCGGTGGCCCCTCGTCGGTTCCCGCGCTTCCGCGCTGACGCTGGTTCCTTGATGTATGTTTCGTGCACCTGGCACGGGCCAGATTGCACAGCCCTTATCGAGCGAGTGAGCGAGCAAGGAGGAGGGGAAGTGGAGGGTGAAGCATGGAGAGGTGAGAGACGAGGAGGAGGAGGAGGAGGAGGAGGAGGAGGAGGAGGAGGAAGGGAGGTGGACGAGTGTAAATCCAAGATGCATCAACAATGTTGCAATAACCTCTCCCTCCAAGTTTCCTTGTCATAGGAAAGACGCCTACGGCGAATCACCGCCGCCCCCTGCCTTTTGGAATCGCCCATGTGGCCGAACGTTGTGGCCAGAGCTCTGCCAAACTGTCAGACCATATGTTCCGCCAGCCGTTGTGGAAACCCTTCGGGGAACACGTTGGGGAGGATTGCGGGGAAGATCAGGAGGAGGAGAAGGAGGAGGAGGAGGAAGAGGAAGAGGAGGAGGAGGAGGAAGAGGAGGAGGCGGATGAGGCGGAGGACGAGGAGGAGCAGGGGTCATCTTGGGGGCCTCTGGTGGCACTCTTGGCGCCTCCTGTGAGCTGCCTGGAGGCCTCTTGGAGGCATCTTTGGGGCCTGCTTGGGCGTCTGAGGCCCTTGGGGGCTTCTTGACACGGTCGGAAACCGTCTTTTGGGTGGGTCGTCTCAGGCCGTCTTGGCGGCTTCTTGGGCGGACTTGGAGGCATCTTGGACCCTCGTGGGCTGTCTTGGAAGCCGTTTTGGACCATCTTGGGCGAAGTCGGATGCCATCTTGGCCGTCTTGGAAACGATTGGGCACATTCCTCGGCGGCTTACGCTCCCTTCTGGGTAGCCCGCGCAATGAGCCGAAGCCCCAGGGGGAGTTATACTTATTTGTTTCGAGCGATCCCCACCGAAACCTTGGGCTCCTGTCCTCCTCCTCCTGCCCCATGCCTCCTTCCCCATGCCTCCTTCCCCATGCCTCCTTCCTCTCCCCTCCCATCCTTCGACTGAGGGGCGCAGGCGAGGAGGCCGCCCGCGGCGGGGCGGCGGCAGGGACTGCGGGATTCGGGACAACTGGGGGTCTGGCCTGGTTTTGGTTTGTTCTCTGATGTTCTCATGTGCTCTGGTTTGATTTGTTCCGTGATGGTCTGTGGTTGTTTGTTATGTGACGTTCTGGCTTGGATTGGTCTGTGATAGTATGCTGTGCTTTGGTCTGTAATACTATGCCTTGCTGTGTCATGCCATGCCATGATATGTTATGGCATGTCGTGGTATGTGTACAATTTTATCATGGGATGGTATGCGATGGTTTGTCATGATATGTGGTGTAATGGTACTGCCATGTTATGTTCCGTTGTGTTATGTCATGATCGCGTGTTGACATGATACATTGTATTGTGACATGTTTTTTTCTGTCGTGTTCGTTGCCATGTTCAGTTATTGTGTCATGATGTGTTCGGGACGGTTGTGTCATGATATGCTATGCTCCGTCAATGTGTGTTATGTTATGATCCGTTATGCTATGTTATGCACTTGTCTGCAATTATCCAGCTGGATGTGTTTTGGGATGTTATAGTATGACTTATGTTGTCATGTTATTGCTATGTTGTGTTCGGTCATATTATGTTGTGAAGTGGTGTGCTGTGCCGGGTTTGTCGAGGGCGCGCCTCGGGGATTCTCGGGACTGGGGGTCTGGCCAGGTTTTGGTTTGTTATGTGATCTTCTCTAGTGCTCTTGTTTGGTTTGTTATGTGATGTTCTGCGGTGCTCTGTTATTTGACGTTCGGCTCTGGTTTGTTTTGTGATGTTATGGTGTGCTCTGTTATTTCACGCTATACCTTGTTTTGCCATCTTCTGTCATGCTCTGTTCTGTTCTGTCGCGTTCTGTCTACAATTCTGGTCTGTTTTGGCGTGATATGATTTGGCATGTTCTGTGATGTTATGTCATGATATGGTTTGTAATGGTACTGCCATGTCATGTTATGTCATGGTGGTGCTATGCTCTGTTATGTTATCGTATGTCGTGTTCGTCGCTATGCTCTGTTGTAGTGCTCAGATCTGTTCTGAAAGCTGTGTCATTATATGCTATGTCCCATCAAGCTGCGTCATGTTATGAACTGTTATGTAATGTCCGTGCGTGTTCTGTCGTTCTCTGCTCAGTAATGATATGCCCGGGTATGTTTTGTGATGTCATAGTCTGTTTTTATGTTGTCATGATGTTGCTATATTGTATGATGTCATGTTATGTTGTGTACTGTTGTGCTGTTTCGTGTTTGTCGAGGGCGCGAACGGGATTCCCAGGGACACTCGGGGACACTCGGGGACTCTCGGGAAAACTTGGGGTCTGGCGGCCGCGGTATGCAGTCGTGTTTGTCGAGGGTGAGGGGGCAGGACTCCCAGGGACTCTCGGGGATACTGGGGGATTCTCGGGACATCTTGGGGTCTGGCGGCCGCGGTATGCAGGGAGGGGTTGGCTTGGTGGTCTGTTCTTGAGATCCAACAACCCCAACCTGTCGGGTGGGGAGAAAGAATCAACAACCATCAGACGTTTATCACGCCGGGCATCCCTGTGATACATCAACATGGGGTGGCGGATCGAAGACGCATACGGCGAATCACCGCCACGCCCTGCCTTTTAGGATACGCCTCTGTGACCAAACGTTTGGGCAACGTTTGGCCAAGCTTTTGGGCCATGTGCTACCCTCGCCGTTGTGGTAGCCCTTCGAGGAACACGTCGGGGAGGAAGTGGAGGACGAGGAGAGGGAGGAAATGGGAAGAAGGAGAAGGAGGAGGAGACCTCTTGGGAGATTTGGGTAGTTCTTGGAGCCTCCTGGAAGCTTCCTGGGGGCCTCTCGCCTCCTTCGGCCTGTTGGGGGCTCCTTGGGTTTCTTTGGTGACTTTAGGGGTCTTTGGGGGGCCCCCTTGGTTATCTTACAGCGTGGAGCGAGGGAGGAGGAGGAGGAGGAGGAGGAGCAGCGAGAAGCGAGAAGCGAGGAGCGAGGAGCGGGGTCCGATGAGCGAGGAGAGAGGAGCGAAGGAGCGACGAGCGAGAGGGAGGATGGGGATCACGAGGATCATGAGGAGGATGAGGAGAAGGAGGAGGAGGAGGAAGAAGAGAAGGTGGCGAGCGAGGAGCGAGGATGGTGATGTTCATGCTGATGATGTGGATGATGATGATGGTGGTGATGATGACGCTCATGGTGATGAAACTGATGATAGTTTTTGACGATGATGGTGGTGACGCTCATGATACTGCTGACGATGAGCATGAGGATGATTGATAATGCTGATGGTGAAACTTCTGATAGTGCTGATAATACTAATGCTGATGGTGTTGATGCGGATGATGGTGATGATGGTGATGCTGATGCTGCTACTGATGCTGGATTTGCTGATGATGATGGTACGGATGACGATGATAATGATGATGATGACTGCGCCGATTGTGATGATGACGATGCTGATGATGCTGATGATGATGGCGATGATGACGATGATGAGAACGATGATGAAGTTGATGATGCTGATGATGCTGTGCTGATGATGTTGATTATGATGCCGATGCTGATTATTATTCTGATGCTGATGCAGATGATGCCCACCCCGCCACCGTGACTGTGTTGTATGTCAGAGGCCTCCTGGATGCTGGTGGGGTTCTCTGGGCAGGCTTCTCGTATGCCTCTTGGATGCGGTTTTGGGTGCGTCTTGTGGCGTCTTCGGGGCCTCTCGGGGGGGGGGGTCTAGGGACCGAGCGTTCGAAATGCTCGTTCGGGGCCGTCTTGGGGCGGTCTTTGACGTCTCTTGGGCTGTCCTGGAGCGTCGGGAAGTCGAAATGGCAAGCACGCGAACATCCTTCTAACACGTAAGGCCAATCAGTGATGTTTGCCTCTTCGTGCCCCTTTCGGAGGCCTTGGGGGCCACGTGGGGCGTCTTGGGGGCATCTTTGGCCGTCTGTCGGCCACCTTGGGCGTCTAGGACCGATCACTCGACGACTCGGGGCCCTCTTCGGCCGTCTCTGGGGCCTCTTAGGATCCTCTGGGCCCGTTTTTGAGTTCTCTTGGCGCCTCAACAGCGCAGGCGACGCATCCCGAGAGAGCGCAGTGGCGCCCGAGAGCGCCTGGGAAACCAGAGGGCCCGGGCCATTAAGAACGCTTGAGGCGCACACGCCCTCTACCTCGCAGAGCTGTGGGCACTCTACCTGCCGATGGCACCGTGGCGGATTTTCATTGTGGGAAGTGCCACGTTGGACGACAACCGTCCGAGAATCCTCAGTCGTGCTGAAGCACAATTCCTCTGTCTGCAGCGCCGCGAATCAACGTGACTGCTGCGTCCTGACAATCCCAGATGGTGCCAGAACGCCGTTCCTGGGACGTCGACCTAAATCGCGCCAGGACACCATTCCTGGGACGTCGACGCCACGAATCACGTGACCGTTGCGTCCTGGCTGACCAAAACCGTACCAGAACACAATTCTTGGGACTTCAGCCATGCGAGTCCTTGACACCGTTGCACCAATCAAAGGCGAGGTGTGCGCGGCGCTCAGGCGAGAACCACTTTCTGAAGAGGAACCGCCCTCCATCCTTAAAAGCGCTGCACTGTTTAAAACGGCTGCGCGCGACGGAACAACGATAACCATATTTTGAAAACGAGTCGCTTTCCATCTGCGAATTTGCTGCAAGCGTTCAAGATGAATGAGCTCGGCCTTGAAGCGCATGCCACATTCTGAAAACCAACCGCCCTCCATACGCGAAGCTGTTGCGAACTGTTCGGGCGATTGTACGCGACGCGAAGGCAAGAGCATCTTTTTTACTTACTCGACATGGACATCACAACATGTGCACGTCATTACTACTGTCTTGTCCCGCTGGGAAAGTCTGTTTGTGAGCATTTGGGTGTGAGAGCGGGTTCGCTTAGACGACAGGCGCGAAAACGACGACGACGACAGCGACGAATTCAGTGACGTCCTGCTCTAGACAGCGGAAAATATAAGTGGAAGAGCGATGGGGGATTCCACTTGCCGTTCCAAGTGCGGCGACTCTGGCCACGCATGGCGTTCTCGCCCGCTCTCTGGCGTGATACTCGCGACGCCTGTGCCCAAGTGCAACGCCGGCTACATCCATGTAGCCACTTGCGTGTGGGCCTTGGTGCGGGCGAATCTGAGTGTGACTGATCTGAGTGTGAGCGCGCCGGAGTGCGCGCGAAGCCGGGTATGATTGTGTCTGTGTGTGAGCGGGTCCGAGCGATACTGGATATGAGTGCGAGTAAGTTTGAAAGAAAGTGAGTCTGCGTGTGCCTGTGATGAACACACAAATGAAATATGAGTATGCCCGATTACGGGGTAGTCCGAGTGTGACTGGGGTTGAGGGTGGGCGAGTCTGAACCTGACCAAGTCTGATTGTGGTTTAACCTGGGTGCTTGTGAGTCTGAGTTTGTGCGAGCATGAGTATGAGCGAATCGATGCATCAACGAATCTGGGTATGAGTGAGTCTGAGTGTGGGTGAGTTTGAATAAGACGAGCGACCCTGATTTAGGAAGAAGTGTTCCTTCGTAGCACTGGGTGTGAATGAGTGCGTTTCGGCAAGAAACGGGAGAGGAGGTGAATGAGTGAGTGAATGAATGAACGCTGATCACACACGTTGGAGGAGAAGTTTGGACGGGCGAGACTGGCAAACTGGTCGAAACATCACCACGATATGGGCCGAACTTAGGAGTGTCCCCACCCATGGCGGCCCTCCCGCGAGGTGCCCAAATGAGACGCCTTCTGGATCGCGGTGGGCAGTGGACCACAAAATGAGAAAAGAGTGGGGGATATCAACCGGCAAACCGCTTGATACATCACCGCGATCTGGACGCGACCAGTCGAGTTTCATATTCCCTGGCGGCTCCCCCCTAGGTTACCCAATTGCCATGCCTGCTATATCGCCGTGAGCAGTGGAGCACCGCAAGTTTGAAGGGGAAGAACAAGCAAGTTTGGGGGGCAGAAACAAACAAGAGAAACGTCAGACAGAGCAGAAACAAGGAAACGCGGACACATCCCCACCTTCTGGACGCGGGCAGGCGAGTGTCATCACCCCTGGCGGCACCCCGCTGGGGTGATCAACTGCCACGCTTGATGTATCGCGGTGGGCAGTGGACCACCCAAAGAGGCAATTCTGGGAGGCAGAAAAAGGCAACCGCCTGAGACATACCTTCAATCTGGGCGCGAACGGGCGAGTGTCATCACTCCTGGCTGCGGCCCGCTAGGAAGCCTAACAGCCACGCCTGCTAGATCGTAGTCTGCGGGGCGGATGCAGGCAAACTGCTGGAGGCATACCCGCAATTTGGGCGCGAAAGGGCGAGTGTCATACCCCAGGCGGCTCCACTTTGGGTTGCCCCAGTGCCACGCCCCCTGAAACGCGGTGGGCAGTGGACCACCAGATGGGGAAAGTCTGGCGGGCAAAAAAAGGCAATTCGCCTGAGACACTTCGAACAATTGGGGGCGGCTGGGCGAGTGTCATACCCCACGGCGGTTCCCCCTTGGGTTGCCCAAGTGCCACGCTTGATGTATCGCGGTGAGCACTGGACCACCAAAAGAGACAAGTCTTGGGGCAGAAACAGGCAAACCGCCTGAGACATCCCCACAATCTGGGCGCGAACGGGCGAGTGCCACCCATTTGGGCTCATTTTTCGTGGGGTGCCTAAGTGCCACGCCTGCCAGATCGCGGTGAGCAGTGGACAGGCGCAAAAGTCTGAGTGAGGAGGAGTGCGTTGGAGTGATACGGCCTGGAAGTGTATTAGACCGCATACGAGGTTAATTCCCTGATGAGGAAGGGATGTGGCTCAGTCTGCGTGCGGAAAGTGAGTGTGTGATGGAGCCCGCGCAGAAGAGTGTGTTTGTGATGGAACCCTTGATGGGCGTCAGTGGTCTGACCACGAGTACTTGAGTGATATGAGAGCGACGAAGAAGAAGAGGCGGATAACGAGGAAATGGAGGAAGACAGTCTGGAGGCGTCTTAGTAATAATGAAAGCAACTCATCTTAGGACATGGGGGAAACACATGCCCTCCATCCATGCAACTGTTGCAAGCTTTACGCTTCGGGACCAAAGGTGGTGAACAAGTCTCAGGTGGAACACCCAGTCCGCCCTACCAACGCGTTTGGGTGTGCGACAGGGAGGAGGTACAGTCAACCATGATAGTAAGGATGGGGCAACTTTCCGAGGCTACCCTTGCATCCTTTCCCTTTCGGTGTTCGGCATCCTTCGGCATTCTGCTGCGCTTCCCACGGAAAACGTCAACATGGCGCTCCAAGGCCCTTGCATCCTTACCGCGCGTCCTTACAATCCTGGTCGAGTGCACTCAAAAGTCGAAGGATTCGAGGAGGAGGACAAGGAGGAGGAGGAGGAGGAGCAGGAGGAGGAGGTGCGAGAGGAGCCCGGTCCAGTGTTCGGCCTGCGGCCTGCCAGGTGCAAGGCTTCCTGGACGACCACCCCGGCTACGTGCCGCAGGAGGGGGGCGCGGAGCGCGAGCGCGGGGCCGTCTGTTCGCTCTCCTGGCCTGGCCTCCCAGACCCCCGACGTCAGGATTTTTCATGACGCGACCCCCAGAGGATGCGGAGGAGGCGGCGAGGAAGAGGGCTCCGGCGGGAAGGAGCGCGGCGAGGGCTCGAAGAGCCGAGGCCCCTTCCAGGAGCGCCCCCCAGGCCCCCGACGTCAGGATCTGTTCATGACGCGACCCCCAGAGGTCGGGACCCATTCCCGGGGACGGGTTTCTCATCCTGAGTCGTGTTTGTTGACGGGCCGGAGGGCTGGTAGTGGCGCCCGGAGGCCGAAAATATAAGAAGAACCTCCCGTCGTGATTTTTTCATGACTCGAGGGGGTCTGGGCTGGTAGGCCTAAAAAAGCATGCAGGCATTCACCAGAGAAGACAGAACCACCACCACTTCCCCTCCCCGAGCGGGTAGCACCCGTTTGCCCGGCGCGCCCGCAAGAGGGTGGCCTGAACGGAGTGCCTCCGGCTCGGGGGGGTCGGTCTTTGGGAACGGAGTTTTGGTGGAGATCTGCTGGCAGTGGCTCTGTACGTATGCACACCTGCATGTTTGCATGCATGTGTGCTTGCATGCATGTGTGTTTGTCTGTATGCGTGTTGGTATGTCTGTCAGTCTGCCTCTCTGTATGTGTGCATGCGCGTATGTATGTATGTCTCTGCGTCTGTGTGCATGTACGCATGCATGCATGTATACGTGTATACGTGTACTTACATCGGCCCAATGAAAGTTCCTGGAATTTTCATCACGACGCTGGCCAAACGAGGCGGAAGACGGGGGAAGGCCGCCGGAAGGCTTGCCAATGTCAGCGGAAGTAAACGACGCCCCTTCCGAACCCCCTACCCCCGTAGAAGCCTAGCAATGTTGTGTTCCTCCGCGGGCCGGGCGGGATCCCGCCTGGCTTATTCCGCTTTAATAGTATAAGTTTAGTTCAGGACGATCAAAATCCCACCCATTAAAAATGGGGTAGACCAAAGTCCCGGGCCGTTCACGGATCCCGCCATGCTGGGATCGGCTCGAAGTAAGATGGGGCTCATAAGTTGCAGTATTATTGCCGTGTTGGGGTCGTGTTGAGGTCATCTTGAGATCATATCCCGGTCATGTTTGGCTCACGCAACCATCGCGTGGTCATTATGAAGCCACCCTGGGTGCGCTTGGATCAGGAATGCTGCCATCGGGCCATCTCGGCGTCACGCGTCGCTCATGTGTTTCGTCATCTGCGAGTCGGCCTGAGACGGTCCAGAATCCATGGCGGGATCGCGTTGGGGTGGCATCATCCTGGGTCCTCTGGACGTTATCGTCCGTGGCCTGAGGCATTCCTGGAAGCATGTTGTGGCCATGGGACGTCTTGGGATCGCGTGCGTGCGAACGCTGAGCACGCGCGCGCGACTTTTCATCATGCCGACGGGTTTAGATACATATTATTCCTCTTGCGAGTTTCCAAGGAAACTTTTGTTGGAGCCAAGTATGCATGCGTGCAGGCGTGTACGTCTGTAGATGTGTATATGTGTATATTTGCGCATGCGTATGACTGCAGGCATGCATTCATGTATGTGTGCGTGCATGCATGCATGTATGTGCCTACGTGTGGGTATGTGTTGATGTATACATGCTTGCACACATGCAGCTATACATATATATATATGTGTGTGTGGGTATGTGTGTATGTGTGTAGGTAGACCAGTCGTCATGTATGTATGTGTGTGCATGTATGTTTGAACGTGTGTATGGTTGTAGCAATGCATGTAAATGTGTACGCATGCATGTATACATGCATACCTATGTGCATGTATGCACACATGCATTCATGTATGCATGTATGCGTGCATGCATGTATGTATGTGGGTGTGCACGTATGCATGTGTATGTGAGTCTGTATGGGTGTATGCATGTACGCATGCATGTATATGTGTCTATGCATGTACATATGTAGGTGTATGCATGTATGTATGTATGCATGTCTGTATGGATGCATGTCTGTATGTCTGTCTGGTTGTCTGTATGCATGCATGCATGTATGTATGTATGTACGTGCATGCGTGTGTGAAAATATGTGTGTATACTTTTATGTATGTATGAACTTATGGTGAGGTATGGATATGTTCATGTATGCATGCATGTGTGTATGTTTGTATGTATGTATGCTTGTACCGGCCTGAATGGCCATCCACAGACATACACATACATAAACATTTGTATGTGTACATCTATATATATAGTTATACGAATCGATGCTGGTGTTTACATGCGTAGGTATGCACTAAATACATACGCATATACTCGCTCCAGGATTGACCTGGCCAGGATTGGTTTGTGTGCGTGCAGCCTGCCTCCTTTTCGAGGCTCGCCGTTTGATGTTCAGCGACCTGAGCCTCGAGGTTACCCATCAACGAGCCTCGACAATACTCGACCCCTCGAACGTCGATCCTCGACCTTCGAACCTCCATCCTCCTCCCTCTCCTCCTGCCTGCCGCGCCCTCCTCCGTCTGAGGTGCACATCACAGCCCCAAGAACCTGCCCTGGGGGGTGCTCTGGCCAGCATTTCGAGGCGGATCCTTCCGTGACGACAAGAAGCTCTTGGTGGACCAGAAAAGGGGACAAACGCCCGAGAAGCTCGACCCGCGAAGCTCGATGTTCGAACCCTGAGCTCTGACGTCGCGAGCAAAATTGCATCATCGTGGGAAAATCACGCCTGAGCTCTCGACCTCACCTTTCGGGATCTCTCGGGCCGGATCGACCCAGGGGCTGGGGACCGGGCCAAAGCCCCCAGGGTCGCAGGGCACTTCGACCTTCGACATTTTCCGCGGATCCAGGCGTGACGAGGATAAGCCCGCAGGTGTGCCACAACGCGCGCGAGACGCAATGAAACATTGGTCCTCGGTCTGCGAGGAGGTCTTGGTCCTTTGCTGCTTCCTCCTCCCTTTCTCCATCTGATTCCTGATTCCTGGTGGCTGCATGGTCGTACGGACGTAGCCAAACCAGCCTTGCTCCGCAGGGCTGTTTTATAAAGTGGCGCCACTTATCAAAACGGGGGGCCAACCCAGAAGGAGGGGGAGAACGAGGAAGGGGACGCCACGGGAGGACACCAGCGGAGGAGGAGGAGGAGGAGGGGGGGGAGGCGAGGAGAAGAGGAGGGCAACAGGCACGACAGGGAGGGGAAGAGCAGGAGGAGGGGATTCCCGGCAATCTGATGAACCCCCTAGCGCTCCCTCCCCAAATTGGAGGGCAAAACGCGAAGGCGTAACCGATCAGCTCCTCTTGACCAGCGCACGGACCTGGCAGGCCCAGGTCATCCCATGGCGGCACATCCGGGGGGAAGGGGCGCTGGAGGGGTCGCAGGGGAGCCCGGGCTCGTTGGTGAAACTGGTGCACTTGGGAACGTTCGTTATGGGCATTCCCGCCCCCAGACAAAACCTGTGTCCGGCCCACCCTCCTGTTGGCCGCTTGTGGCCACGGCTCACCGAGCGCAGTCCGCTACTCGCGAAGTGCCTGCTCGCAATTGTCCGCACACACGCACACACATGTCTGCCTAGATGTATTGCATCATGGACCCCTGGCGGCGGATCCAGGCAATGTGCGAGTGCTTACTCTGCGAGTAGTGGAACGCGCTTGTCCGGGCATTCCCCCCCGAAGCAAAAATCCGGTGTCCGCCCCGGCCTCATGTTGGCCGCTGGTGCCCACGGTGCTCCGGGCCTGGCCGTACAAGTGGCGAGCTGTGGCTGTTCCGTGGCCACCGGCGGGCAACATCAGGGCGGGACGGACACCGTTTTTGTTTCTGGGGAGGAATGCCCAGACGAGCGCGTCCCACTACTCGCAAAGTGCCGACTCGCAAACGTCAGGAAGAAATGTTTGCATCGATATAACGTATCGTAAATCTCCCGTGCCAGATCAGCCCCCCCCGAAACAAATCCGGTGTTCGCCCCGCCCTCCGGTGGGCCGCTTGTGGCCACGATGCTCCGGGACTGGCCGTGCAAGTGGTGGCGAGAGTTTTGGCTGCTCCGTTCGGTGCGGCAGGCGTCGCGCAGGGGGTGCGGCGCCCTCGCAACAAGAGGAGGAGGAGGAGGAGGAGGAGCGGGAGCAAAAGGATG
>CAUYUJ010017171.1:1576331-1593831 GCA_963575745.1 Prorocentrum cordatum | reverse complement strand
AAAGTGGTTGTGCTGCCTCAGGTGTCTCAGACTGTCCAGCTTCATCCGCAGCTGGGGGTGCGGCAGCCCCGTCGGCCTGGCCATCGCGCTCGGCCCCGGCCCTGGCGGTGCAGGCCGCGGCCGCCGGCACTGGGGCGGCAGCGGCTCGCCCAGCTGCGTTCCTGCCGACGGCGCTCGGCAGCGGCCCGAACGGCCTCCGCGGCAACCCCTGTAGGTTGGGTCGGCCCAGGTCTCCTGAAGGTCCCCGTGCCGGCCTCGCGGGCACGTGTTGCGGCGGTCCAGCAGCCTGGCGGCGGAGCAGGAGCCGGGGTGGGAACCTTCGCGGCGATATGCTGGATGCTGCTGTTGGTGCCGATGCCAATGCTGGTGGCAGCAGCGGTGTAGGTGCTGGCGACGGTGCTGCGACGGTGCCGCGCGGCCGCCGCCTCGCGGCGCGGCGCGCCGCGGTGGCGCCGAGCGCTGCAGGCTCCCATTCGCGCAGGGAGGAGTCCCGGCATCGCTCGGGCGTGTGATTTTTTTCGTCGGGGAGGGCCGTCGAGAAGCATCCTGGACCGTCGAGGAAGAAAAAAAAACACGAAAGCGGAAACTATGAATACACACGCGGATTGAACGTCCGAGCGATGACAAGGAGTGGGGCCGCCCGAACGGCGGCTTTGACTCTTGACTCCAGCTAGGCTTTGCGTGGCCGGATTCTTCCACACCCTTGACTGCTCTCTCGCCTTCGCGCGAGGGCGGCTGGGCGTCGTGCGGCCTGCTCGCCATCAACACCTACTGGGCAGCCCGCCCGGAGCCATCCGGGCCTGGCGCGGGCGCGGGCGCGGGCTCGCCGCGGCCCGGGCGCGCGGCTGAGGGCGCCCCGCCCGGGCGTGGCCGCGCGGTCGGGCGCACGCGCCACGAGGCGGCTCGGCGGGCAGCGCCTGGAGCCCAAGTGGCTGCGGGCTTCTCCATCAGCTCGTCCAGGAGGGGAAAACACACGCAGGCACAATGAATGGTCGATGCCCAGGAAAATACGGGTGGGAAAATATGGGAAGCGGGGGGGGAGACGAAAATCCAGAAAACATGAGAGCATATGGGGCATCCTTCTATATGCGTGTATTTGTTTGTGTCTCCCAGGGCTCCTTCACTCTTCCCCGTCCCTTTATGCTTCCCAGATGGGGTCGGAGTAGATGGGGTCGGAGGATCGCGCCGCATCGCCGATGCGTCGGCGGTGCGGCTCAATATGGAGCCCGAGTTTCTTCGCACTGGCGTCGACGACGCACCGCCGACGTCGCCGATGCATCGCCAATGCATCGCCGATGCATCGGCGATGCGGCGATATCCCCCGACCCCATCTACGCGGACCCCATCCAGGAGGCCTCTAGTCCCTCCTCCCTCCTCTCTCTGCTCCCCCTTCCGCCGTCACATGTTTTTCCTGACGCGGGCCCCCGGGCATCATCAGGGCCAGCTTTTCAACCCCGTGTCGTTCTTTGACAGACCCCGCGGTCGGGAACTGTGAAGCGGCCCCCAGAGGCCCTGAGTGCGCAAATCTTACCAGTTTCGCTTCTTTCGCGATGGAGTACACATGGTTCGTTTCTAATTCTTCCAAAGTTCTTTGATTTTCTGGGGGGCCAAGATCCTTTCATGTCGAATTGTCCTATCCTGGGCCTCTTGCTGGCCACTAGGGGGCCAAGAACAATTAGAAGTCAGCAAAATCAGACATGAGCACGATTAAACATGAACGACGCGTATGGCTTCCAGGCCAAAACTCAAGTTTGCGGCGCCGTTCGGGACGATTCGGGCAGCCCGGAGCGCTCCCGGCGAGGCGCAGGCGCTGGACAGCATCCCAAGGTGGGAGACATTCGATCCTTGGGTTTGTACCGCCCCCCCGCCTGCCAGGGCAGGTCGCATGTCGACCCGATCGATCCTCGCCGACACCAGGTGCGCCTGGCTCGATCCGCGTCGATTCTCTTGTTCCGACGGTGCGCCGCCGCCCGATCCCTGCACGGCGTTGCTGTGCATGCTGACGCACCCCGTCTGATATTCGGGTCCGACTCCGTGCCGGTGCGTCCCGATGCGATTCTGCGTCGGCAGCAGGGGGCCGACACCGCTACTCCCCGAAGCTCTCCAGCGGTGCGCTCTGACAAGGAATGCATGGCCAATCCGGCCGTGGCGACGAGAGCTCTCCAGGACGAGCAGCGGTGCCGGTACCGATTTGATCCCGGTTTCATGCCGATGCGGCCCGATCCAGTTGTACGCTCCGATGCGATCCGATGTCCCGATTCGATGCTGATTAATCGAGGGTCGAGGACCGAGGAGGAGGAGGAGGAGGAAGAGAAACGATGACGAAAGAGATGGAGGAGGAAGAGGAGGAAGAGGAGGAGGAGGAGGAGGAGGAGGAGGAGGAGGAGGAGGAGGAGGGGGAGAAGGAGGGGCTTTTTGACTGTACTAGGCTCGTTGCAAGTTAGCTTGAGCGCAGCGGCCAACAGGACTGGCACAGGCTGCACACGAGAAGCCCGAGAGCATGGACGCTGAGCTGCTTCCGCTCTCGTCCCGAAAACTGTCGGGAGAGAGGTATTGGCGCTGCGGGAGGGGAGTAGAGGGATCATATAGGAGAGAGGAGGAGTTTGCAGCGCCGTGCGAAGAGAGACATCAGCGGGGCCCTGCTTCGTTGCCCATAGCAGGGCAGCCCTCGAGGCAGAGAGCAGTGCAGGGCTAGAAAAGAAGTATCTGGCCTGGGAATGCCTACCCACATTAAGTAGACCGTGCGGAGAGAGAAGGAGCTGGACGGAGGGCCAAAATGGCCGTGGGCGGTCGAACCGCCTTGTTGCTGCTGAGCAGCGCATGGGGGGAGGGAGGAGGCTTGAAAGAGAGAGGGAAGAAGAAGGGCCAGAATGGCACTGCCGTGCTGCAGGGCGGACGCTGCAGCTGAAAGGCCTGTACGGGCCGGCCGCGGCGGGGAGGTGGGTGTGCCTGGGCGCTAGCCGAGACCAGACAGCAGAGACCCACCTCCGTGTGGCCCCTCACAGGCACACAGGGACCAAGGGGACCCTGCTACACCTGGACGAGGGCCAAAGAGACAAGCCGGGGCAAAGTGCCACAGTCCTCTCACGAGGCACTTGTGGCTAGGGCTGTCTAGGTAGTGAGCTGCCAAGGCGAATCAAGAGTATTAGGCCAGCTCACCACCTAGGAGACTCAGCCGTGGCGAGTCTGCGAATTGCTGTGTGAGCTTAGCCGATCGCTGTTTAGCGAGGCTGCTAAAATGTGCCGCATTGGCCGCACTCGTGCGGCAAAGTGAGAAGACGCGCCCATGAATGGCAACTACTCTTGCACAGGCCCTCAAGGGGGGGCCGGTGGAAAAAAGAGTGACTAGGTGGGCTGCCGAGTTAAGTATTAAGCTGGCTCCGCCCCTGTGTGGCGCATTGGCGGTTGCACCATGGGCGCCCATCCCATGTTGAACAGAGATGGTGCCGACTGGCGCCGCAAGAGTTGCAGTGAGAGTGTGTACCTGAAGGACCCACTGCAGCGGACTGCATGTCGGCTCGGCCGACCTTAAATTGGAGACGCGGCGTCTCCTTGGTAGGTTTTGACTCGTGTGATGGCTAGGGCTGTATAGGTGGTGGGCTGCAGGTAAGCCGGGATCCGAGCAGTGTGCTAGCCCACCACCTATGCGTGAGGACTCAGCCGTGGCGAGTCTGCGAATTGAGATGTGTGAGCGGCGTTTAGCCGCCTCACTGTTAGCGGGGCTGCTCAAGGTTGCTGAGCCGCACTATGACGGGATAGGCTGGATGCTGGTAGGCTCGCGTGGCCTACAACTCAGCTATGCAGGACGGCTCGACCGACCTAGAATTGGAGCGGCATGGCTCCAGCTGTTTAGGTGGTGGGCTGCCGAGGTAAGGAGAGAACGCTGGAAAGATGAATAAAGGGAAAGTATTAGGCGAGCCCACCACCTAAGTGGGAGCGCTGCTAGTTGCGCCGAGGTCGCTTAGGACGACCTAGAAGGGCGCTGACTGATACAGCACTAATGTGGCTCGCTCAGGCACCGAAGGGCGACGGGTTGAGAGTGCGGGCGGCAGCCGAGAGCGCCGAGAGACCTGCCGCTGTCGCCGCCGCTCGCGCCTGGGCCTCTTGCGCGGCAGCCTGCTGCTGGTTGTAGTGGTCCCTCAGCATGGCCTCCACCTCTGCGATGGTCGCCAGGCCTGGGGTCTCGATCCACTCCCAGTCCCAGGTTTCGACGACCTGGCTGTCGATGACGTCCAGCGACTTGAGCTTCCAGACGAACGGGTAGAGCATGCCGTTGGGCATCTTCCACTCGCCAGGGCATGTGGAAGGCCACCACTTTTTGAACTCACGCGTGGCGGCCGTGTATTGGGAGCCCTGCCATGCCGAACCAGCATACGTGTCTCCTGAGAGGCCGAAGAGCTCCCGCGTGTTGGGCGACGCCCTGCTGGCCTCGGCCGCGCCCGTCTCCGCCGCGGCCGCTGCGGAACCGCCCGCGGGAGGCATGGGCACCATGGCGGCGTGGGGCGCGCTGAGAGAAGGGGGGAGTGCCAAGGGAACAAAAAGAAGTAGCCCATAAGCCAACGGCCAAATATGAGTGAAACCTAGCTGGCCTATGCTTGCATCTGTGTGAGGAGGACCCTCCTGACGGGCCGACTGATGCATGCTTGGCCTGGTGCGGAGTCTATAGGGATGAGGATGTTACCGCTACGCATGTTGACCCGCAGCGACAGGCAGGTGCGGTAGGGTATGCCCGTGCCAAATAGGATGGGCCGTGCATCCATCTCCTGAAGAATGGGGGGGTGAAAAAAGCGCGGCCTTTCCGCAGTGGATGGCAGCCTGGTCTCCTGCCCATGGAATTGCTCCATTAGGAGCCCTACATTGATGGGCAGTGGGGACCAAAGCGGAATGTGGCCTGTCGTTATTACTACCATCCACTGCACTACTGTAGGCGGTGGTGGCACTGCCTCAGTGGGGGCGCAGCGGAAGTCGCCGTGCTCGAACTGCGGCAGGTGCTGCGCCTCTGGGGTCGGCATGGCCTGAGGGATTAGGGTTCGGGGAGACGGAGGATACGAGCGAGGTGGGACAACGGGAGGCAGAATGGCCGAACCATGATCATGGCCTGGAAATCTATAAGGATGGGGCTGCCAGCCGCTGCATCCTGCAAAAGACGATGAGGGCTGAGGGAGGACTGCTCCCAGGCCCCCGATTGGAGCAGGTCCAGAAAAAGCTGGTCCGGCACGTAAACAGAAACTAGCCCTATGGTGGGTGAGAAACGTGCATCATAGGGGCCGTCCCCCGCAGCACATTGAGGGTAAATGTGGAGTAGGTTAGGGGAGTTGGCCTCGCGCCAGCGCCCATGCCAGCGCTCGAGTGTGCGATTAACGGCCGTGGGCAAATCTAGGTGAAGCACAGGGCCCACGAAGGCGCGCGCGTGTGGCCAAGCGGGCTGCCCGCTCTCGAGCTGCCATGTGGCTTGCCACTGGGGTACCGCATTATGCTGGTACACCGTGGCGGGAGACAGAATGAGTGCGTGGCGCCTCGCGCCGCCGCTGAGGAAGCGGTAGACTTGCTGGTGAGCCAAAAGAAGCCGCTCAGCCAAATGCTTCCACAAGGAAGCCAAACGAGAGGCTGGTGGCGAGATGCTGCGCGGCTCTAATTGTTGCCCCGGGTGCGCCTCAGCAGCGGGCATGTCCTCGTCTGCACCTGCGTTGCCCAGGATACTGGGCTCGCTCCTCATGGCCTGACGGGGATGAGGCGGAAAAGGGAGCTGGTAAGAGGAAAGAAGGAGAGGTTAGGCTTAGGCTGAGGGTTAGCTGCCTGGCAAAAGCTAGCGCCTGGCAGCATCACCTCCTTCATGAGGTTTACGCGGCCTCCTGGGCGAAAGACGCTGACCGCAATGCGAGAGGCTTTCGCCTTCTCGCAACTGCAGCCTGAGGCGCTCCCTGTGCATCCTGTCGATACGGAGCTGGTCCTGCCTATTCTCCTCTTTGAGCTGGGCAATTCTATTCTCGTGCTCCTTGAGAAATGAGCTGCGCTGCTCGTCCGCTGCTGCGGCTGACGCAGCTGCAGCTGCGACTGTAGGCGGCAGGCGCGGAGCTACCTGGGCAGCACGGTGAGACTTGCGAGCCTTATGGTGCCTTGGAGGAGGAGAGGCTGGAGGCGAGGCCGGGCCGTGGGAGTCCTGCGGGCTGCTTTGAGCCTCTACTGGTTCTTGGCGCTGTGGCGCAGGCTGCTCGTCCGAGGCTGCATCAGACGCTTTGGCAGGCGAGCGTGAGCGCTGAGCTGCATGGGCCGCGCGGTGCGCCTTGGCCTTGCGAGCCCGATGGTGCCTAGGGGGAGGAGAGGCTGGAGGTGACGGCGGGCCGAGGGACTCCTGCGGGCTGCTTTGTGCCTCAGCAGGTTCCCTGCGTATCTGCGCTGGCTGCTTGAGCGCGCTTTTGCGCGGCTCGGTGCGTAAGCGCGAATTATAGGCCACCTTGGGGGGCTTAGCCGTGAACTCGTCCGCAAATGAGACCTGTTTGCGCTTGCGAGTTGCAGAGGCGCGGGGCGCAGCGGACTGTTCCGCCGGCTCTGGAGAGTCATGCGGAGGAAATGGTGAGGAGGCAGAGGAATATGAGGCGTCGTCCACCTGATCCAGCCTTCTAGGCGATGCTGGGGGACTAGAAGCCCTGCTCGGCTGGCTCCTGTGTGGCGCAGCTTTACGATACTGTTTGCGAGGCTCGCGCAGGGGTGGAGGCGAGGTGCACACTGAGAGGGGTGGAGAAAAAGGAGAGGCTGCCTGGCCTATCCAGCCTTCCGGAATGGCTGCTTTGGCAGGCACCCTGGGATGATCTGGGGGCGGCAAGGGAGGCAAGGCGGGCGGAGGTGGCGGAGGATGAAAAGTGGCCCCGTAAATGTGCCTGCCTCGACCCATGGGGGGGCCGCTGAAATCGCCAGGCGGCCGCGGGGGATCTGAGGCTGGTGGGGTGCTGGACAGAGAGCGCTGCACCGCTTTGGCTACCTGGGCGAATTGGGCAGGCGAAAGTAGGGGTGGAGGAGCTGAGGCGGACCGAAATTGGCCCGGTGGGGGATGCTTTGGCCTGGCTTCACGCGGCACCAGCACCCATGGCCGTCTGGACATGAGACGCCAGCTAAGTGTCGAAGATGTCGGCGTTGAAGTCCTGCGGGGCGGGCGAAGCAGGGTGCCACATGTGAGAGAGGGAAATGCCCGTGAGCGGGACGGGTCGTGCCGCTTGCCGGGAACGCTCGGCCCTGGTTTGTCTGGCCCGTTCCCTATTGCACTGGATACGCCTTGTCTGATCCAGAGTTAGGGAGGGCGGGGGTGGCGGCGGAGGGAGGGTGGAGGGAAAAATGGGGGCTGTGCCCAAAAAATGCATGGCCTCTTGTTCCGCTTCCGAGTCCTGATCGGCGGGATCAGGCTGCTCGTGAGCGCCTGAGGGGAGGTCGCTATGGCGCCGCGGCTCGCGGGGCCTGGAGAGAGCCAAAAGCCTGCGGAAGCGGTCCAGCTCCCCATCTACTTTGGCACGGGTGCGAGGGGCGGAGGGATCAACAAAGTCGGGGCCTAGCCAAAAGTCGCTGGTCATGGAAGCGGAGAAGCGGATGAGGGGAGCCAGAGCCGAGGGGTCCGACTGGGGAAGAGGATCCTGTGGGTCGTCAACAAATGGTAAAATGACGTCCTGGTATATAGCCTGGGCGAGACATTCGCAAAGGGCAGAAGGATAGGTCTTTTTGTCAGCAGTGAAAAAGCGGTCATTCTCGTCCTTACCTAGAAGTGTACGATGTGACCCCCGTGGGTGCGTGCACTTGGTCCCTTGGGGACGGTTAGTAAGGAGCTCTGGGAGCGAGGGAAGGCGGGGCGATAGCAAGCGCGTGGGGGCTTTGCCGAATTCGTTAGGAGGGCGGCAAGACGGCTGGAACATGCACTGGTCGATGTCCGTGGTGCGGACCGCCGGTGCAGCAGCCAGGGCCATTAAAGGCCTCCATATCCAGCTAGGCTGCGCCCTGGGTTCCCAGTGGGCAGGGCATGGATGTTCCATCCATGCCGAGGTACCCATTTCCAAATGAGCGGCAAAGAGGAGAACCAATGAAGCGAGTAGCAAGTTGGCTATCTGCAATTGGCGGGATTGCTTGGGCGTTGCGTTGGGGATGCCCCAGTAGTGCTCGGTAGTGCGTAGCGGCGGTGGTCCGTTGGGCTTCCAGCGGGCCGCGCAAAAGGTTTCGCGCGGCGGGCCCCCACCTGAAACAACCACTCTGCCGGCATAAATATGTTGTTGCCAGAGCTTAATGGTCTCCGACTTGGTGAGATCGCCTGAGTCGGGGTCGATAGCAATATCGACCGACAGTATATGTACCTCTATCGAGGGGTCAGGCGTGAATGATTCCAGGTGATGCTGGATATCCCCTTCGCGCCTGCGGCCAGAGAAAAGATTGAGGATGGAAATTTCCTTGCGCCTTATACGGGCTGGAATTTCTCTGGTCGCTAGACCAGAATAATCCTTCGGTTGAAATGGCCATTCAGGCAGCGCAGGAAGAGGAGGAGGTAGTGGCGGAGGAACATCGGCGGGAAAAAGTAAAGAGACGGCATCAGAGTCCAGCGCATAGTCTGTAACCGCCATTATGGCGCGAGCGTCCGCTTGCGACAAGTGTTTGGCAAAGTCACGAAAGTGCTGTGTGGTAGCACGCTTGGCACGATGTGCCGGTAATGCCACACGCCAGCGACCTACGCCTGACTTAACTTGTAGCTTGGCATTTTCGCAGCGTTGCATAGCAAGCGCTGCGATTTGCTCTTGGGGAAGGCGTTGGGAATGGCAAAGGAGGTAGAGAGCACATATGAAGGAGTCGAAACAGAGGTGCTGCAAGAGACTGGCGCGTGAGCCAAAGGGGAGACTGCAGGCCGGGCACACCTGGGTGTCCGGTACTAGGCCTTTCACCCTGTGGGACAAGGTCCAGTGCACCTGGGCAACGTGTTGTTTTAGCCCCCGAAATTTTAGAAATGTGCGCGAGCACCATGGGCAAGTGAGCACCGCTGGGTAGTGCGCTGCCAGGCGTTGCTGCTCGATCGGGTGCTGTACATGGTCCGTCGGCAGGGGGATCCCACATGGGGCAGTAATGGCAAAAAAGTGCTTGGCAGCTGCCTCGGCGAGTGCTGCGCGAGCGAAATGCTGTGCTCCCGCTGTAAGGGCATTGCGAATTCGGCGCTTCCATCCTGTGTGGGATTGGAGAGCGAGGGCCTCCCACTGGTCCAGGTGCGACATTGGCGAGGGCATTTGCGCTAGATTGGCAGAAAATTCGCCCAGCCACTGTAGGTCCTTCTGCACCAGGGCAAGCCACGAGTCTGGGACGTCTGCGGCTACTTTGGCCAGCAGGGAGGTGAGGTGCGGAGGTCCCGTGCGGAGGAGCCTGCCAAAGAGGCGCAGACGCATTGCACTAAAGATATGCGGCAGAGGGGGTCTGCAGACCTTGGCCAGGACGAATGAGTCCCGCTCTGCCGTGCTGTCGCACCTTGGGAGGTGGAGCAAGCGCCTGTGCATTCTCATGAACTCTCCTTGTAAGGAGACTATTTGCGGTCCAGTGAGCAATGGCCAAACCGCGGCATTAAAAAGGCGGGAGGAGAGGATGAGGGAGTCCAGTAAATGCAGGTGCTCATGAAGCCAGGTACTAGAAGAGTGGCGCAAGAATTGACGGGCAAGATTGCGCCAGCTGGGGGCCGCCTCCGATCGCCTGTGGGCGAGTTCGGGGCCTATACTGCCCTTTTCGTCCAGATGCGTACCTAGATATGTGTATATTCTGGCGAAGTGGAGGGAAAAAGGCGAATGCCCGAGAGTAGGTGAGACTAGCATTTGCCCATTGAGCCCTTGGGGGTCCCAGAGCTTGCGACGAAGGGATATGGAAGCTTCCCCTCTAAACTGAAGAAGGCACATGGTTTTGTTGACTTGAAAATTTAGCTTGATGCCTGAGAGCGCGTAGGCTTCGACTATGATGGCCATTAGCACGGGCATGGCGTCAAATAGCTCCTTAGTGGGACCAAGGAAGGCATAGGCACCATCATCGAAAAAGCATGAGTCCAGATATTGGTGCACTTCTGTCTCTGCGGGGGCTATATTGTCCTTGTTATGAGCGAAAAAAGAGCGCGGGGCATCCTTGTCCACCTGGACATTGAGAATAAGGTGTGCAAGCGGTGATTCGGTGAGCTGCTTGACAGCTTCGTTATTGGCTCGGGCCATGAGGAAGTTGAAAAGAACGTCTCCGAGCTGCTGTCCTGGGATGGTGCCACGTAATGTGAGTGCTACCCCTGAGGCTCCTGGGTAGAAGGCCCAGGTATGCTCGTATGCAGCCGAGATTTGTGCATGGAGATGCGGGGGGAGACCAGCCTCCTGCAGTATAGGAGGGGCAGAGAGCAAATGTCTCATTAGTTCTTCACCTGTCTCCTGGGGGAGATCAAGGGAAGCAACTAAGTAGTAAAGGTCAGCTTGTTGCGAGTCGCAGTAAAATATGAGCTGTCGGAGGGCCCTGTAAAAGGCTGAGACAGCATCTATACATATGTATGCTGAGGAAATGCGCTGGCTATTTGCGTAGGCTTGGTGCGCTAAGACCGCGAGCGTGGCGAAATCTGTGCCCCGTCCAGCGATGCCGCCAGACTGTGAGGCGCCTGCCATGGGAGGAAGATATTCCACCAGTTCTTTGCGCAATAGGGCACGATGCCGCTTGGAGAAGTGGGGGGGGGCCATTGCCGAGCGGGGGTTGGCCATTATGGCCGGATTGCCTTTACCTTTAAAAATGTCGAAGTTGTACCCTCCCCGCCAAGCCAGCGGTTCCTCAAGGCGCACCTGCGCCTTGAGGTGGACCGGGTAGTACTGCTTCGCAAGTAGACGGTGAAACGACTTGACAAAGGCTCCTTTGAAGCCATCCACGCTGGCTGCCGAGTCTGGGGTCCTGGCATAGGCGCGCTCGATTTGCGCTAGGGAGAAGAGGGAGTATGGAGGGGGAACATCCACAGTAATGTCAGCGGGCAAATACGATGCACTAGCGTCGTAGGCCTTGGCATGTTTGAGCGGGATAACTGCACCATGCTCCTGTCGAGCAAAATGGGATAGCCACGTGTCGGCCGCTTGGGTGGGGTCTACCACGAAGGTGCCCGCTGCCGTGGAGAGGATGGGAAGGGGAGAGGAGCGTAGCTTCTTTTTGGAACCCACGCCCAACGTGCGTAAGCGCGCAAAGGCAGTGCGTTGTTGTGAGGTCTGCCATGCCTCGTGAACTTCGGCGGCAATGCCTTGTAGGTGAAAAGCGGCATCCAAGTCGACGGAGCAACGTACTGCCTGTGTGAATTGAGCTAGGACTATGGCCCTGATGGCGCTTGCGCGTGCGCGTAATTGAATGGCAGCCGCGTGTGCGGTACCTATGGTAGGCGCAGAGCAAGCATGAGGGAAGCGTGTTTTAGCAACGCGTGTAGGCGAGGATGCTAAAAACTGATGCAAGCAGGCCATGCGAATTCTGGGCTTCCATTTAATGGAGGCATTAGGGTCAGCCATGCTGGCACGCATGCTGCGGAGAGCAGCGCCGAGCTCCGCAAGTTTGGCAAAAGCATTATTAATTGCGGGCATCAGCGAGAGCTCTTCGTGATGTCGCAAGGCCGCTTTGGGACGTGTAAATGCTTGCCTGGATCGCACATATCGCTTCCAAGCCGCGATAGCTGCCAGCAGGAAAAGGTTGCTTGCTTCCTGTTGAAGCGTGTTGGCTTGGCTGATAATTAAAGCTCTGGCATCCATGAGCCTCGGGGTGGCCATGGAGACGCGGGAATTGGAAGGTGCGCGACCTGTAGACGTGCGGGGTTGGGGAAATGCCTGTAGCATGGCATTGCGCGCTTCCCTGTCCAGGATGAGCGCGTGGTCGGAGGCGTGCAGGTCGAAAGTTAAAGCTTCCGGGGGAGGCGAGAAAGTGTCTTCAAAAAGCTGTCTGGCCGACGGGTCGAGGTATGCAGTAGGATCGTGCGGAATACGCATGACCTGGCGTCCCTGGTCTTCATTAGGTCGGAGCTGTAACTTGAAACGGCATAATAAGCACGGGGCAGCGTGGTCTAGCACTGCGAGTGCTAAAGTAAGAGAATACTTGACTTCGCATTCATTGGCAGAGGCGCCTATGGGTATAGCTATGTAGTCCCTGCGCTTCCAGTGCTGTTTGAAGGCGGGGTCACGTGCTGGCGCGATCCATGTGCCCGCTCCCATAGGGTGTGGCACAAAGGTGGCCGGCAGCCAAAGTTTAGATGCAAGTAGGAATCGATGGAAAAAGAAGCCAGCCGTGTTAACTTGCTCCGCGTGTTGTGGGCCAATGGCCGCTGATGTTTGCGTGCCTACTGCAGCATTGGAGTCCATAAGGACAAGAGTAGGAGTGGGCTGCGGTAAAATATGGTCGTGCACGTGTCTAAGGTGCTGCCACCATGCGGCCTGCTCGTGGAGAGGACGCCCGGAATGATGAGCATGTGCCACGAGGATGCTGAAACGTAGGCCGTTCTGACTGATGACGGCCGCGATAATGCGCGGGTCTTGGTGTACAATACGCACGCTGTGAGACTTAATAGGGAAAGTGGGAATGCCTTTGGCATTGGGAAAAACGGGCGTGGTAAGGTTGACCCATAGCGCGCAGCCGCAAGCATGAGTTCCAGCTTGAGACTTTGACAAAAAGACTACGTACGGGGGAACCTGGCGTTTGCCAGAGCCCGTGGCTGTGACTCGCGTCTCTTGCATACCGATAACGTCGAGCCCATTGCGTTGAAAAGCGGCGGCCAGTTGGTGGAGGCGTCCTTTGACGGCCACGCCTGTAAGCCTGGCTCTTTGGGAGATGCGCGAAGCAGGCGTGAGAGAGAGAATGTTGGCTGAGGCTAGCCTGAGACAGCATGATGCCGTGGCGTCTGCGATCGGGGCTGCCTCTTTGGAGAGACCTGGAAAAACATCAGCAAGCGAGGTGCGCGGGGGGAGAGGAGGATTGAGACTAACTTGATGGTTCGGCGGGTAAAGCGCACGCTGTTGCTGAGGAAGGCACTCAAGCCAGAGCCATTCCAAAATGTGCGCATTGTCTTGGAGAAAGCTCATGAGGGGCGGGAGCACTGGAGGAGGTAGCAGTGCGAGGGAGTATAGTCTGGCGACCGTGTCAACCATTTCGTTGAGCGGGTCAGCTTGGTGACCGTGCACGTGCTGCCATGTAAAGCGACGCTTCAGGCCAAGTGCCTTGCACAGACTGTCGAGGCGGCTTCTATGTTCCATTAGTGGCTCAGCCACGGTACCGCCTTGGGCGGTGGCGACAACGTCCATGTTGTCTGAGTGAAAGGTGAGAGGAACGGCGGGAGGGAAGGGGGACTGTAAAGCCCATAACGCCGCCCAGGTGGCGGCATCGAATTCCGCTTTAGCGGAGACTCTAGTTGCTCCCATTGTCTCCGGGGTGGGACACCCTAGGAAGCCTAGAAAGTGTCGAGTGCCGTTAAGCCATGCAAAGACCAGAAAAGCCCACGCTGGCGGGCCAGCGAGATCTCCTTTGGAGGCCCCTCCGCTGGCGTCAGTATATATATCCGCGGAGTCAAAAGCCGCGTAGGGAGTATCGAAGACAAAGCTGTGCCAGGTGGGGATGGAGGAGGAGTGGAGGGCTGGAAAAATGACATCGAAGTCCCTGACCAACTGTATGGAGGTAGCCGTAAGCACCGGTAGCATCCACCCCATGGGCGGAAGCGGGCTGCGGCGTATACCTTGCCGCCCCCCCAGGTTCACCCGTGGGCAGTGTCCGGGGGAGCGACCTGAAAAACCGTGCCGTCGCGCGCTGCCTGGGCTAAATCGTCCTGAGCAGCTTGTGCCGCGTGGGCCTCGGCTTCAGCTCGAAGGTCCGCAGCCTCTGCTTCTGCCATTGCATCTGCAGGACTGCGTGGGGCAGACGTGGCGGATGTCCCTGCACGCGCCTTTGGCTCAGCCTCGGCTGTCTCGGGCCTGGGACGACGTGAACCACGAGGGCTCTTGCTGCGTGCTGCCTGCCTAGCTACAAAATCTTCCTCGCTAATGCCTGAAAGCGCGCGCTCTTCGGCCTGACCCGCGCGTGCGGATCTGCCCCCGGCCTGCGCGCTTGCGCTGCGGCGGGAGGATGCCATGGAGACTGGCTCCCCTTTTTCATCGGAGAGGTCCCACCCCAGCTGGCTGGCAGAGCGGGTAGGCGGGGGCATGCCGTTGGGATCCTCTACGGAAGCTGCTGCCGGGCTTTGCTGGTTGATAGCCTCCTCCCTAACCGAGCTATCTTGAAACGAGGGCGCAGTGGTGATCGCCTCCCCTGTCGGCGACTTGGGCACTGGCGCTGGCCCGGGTTTGGGCACGAAGCCTAGGCGGAATAGCGGGCCTGCTTTGGGGGAAGCGCGGGCCTGTTCGCATCCTAACGGCGCTGTGGTCCCCCCCCGGACCGTAGCGCCGTGGCTAGAAGTGGCGGCTGGCACTAGTTGCCCGGCCTTGATCTGTGAGACTAGGGTGTCTACTGAGTTGCGCATGGCTTGGGCCTGGGAGTCAAAACTTGCCTTGATGGTGGCAACCTCCCTGGCCATGGCCTCGGCGTTGCTTTGCATGGCCGCGGAGAGTGATGTGATGCAAGGCTGTTCCAACCCTTGGATGCCTGGGAGGGGCGCAGGGCAGTGGAGGAGTGGGGGAGAGGTCGGCGCTGCCGTGAGGGGCGTGGCCGTTCCCAGGTCATGTGGATCGGCTTGCTCCTCGCCTGTATGCGTTGCAGAGAGTGCCGCAGTGCGCTGTACTGCACCTGGCTCCTCCGCCGCGTCCCCCATCATGAGCGAGTCAGTGATGGCGGCGGCTGGCGGTGCTTGCGACTTGAAATAAGCTAGTAGCATGGTAGCCTGGCTGAGGTCCGCTTGTGCGGTCTGAATGGCCAGGGCAATGTTGCGCACGTGCTCCTCCGCCTGCGCTTGTTTGGCTGCCAATTGCTCACAATCGGCCTGCAGGGAGGCCACCACGTGCTCTTGCTCACTAATCTCGGCCAGCGGATCCCTCGCGTTGGCCAGTTGAAAGTTAACTAGTGAAATCTCCTTTCGGATCTCGGTGATACGCATATCGGAGTGTCCTAGGAGAGTTGAGGCCCTAAGCTGCAGGATTAGTGCCTCCTTGCTCATTGCAAGGGCCTTGCGGTGCTCCAGCAGGCGGCCGGGCTCGAGCGGGGGGTAAAGCCAGGCTGAGTGAGAGTGCGCCTCGTCTGGGGTAAGGGTAGGGCACTGCGCTGTGAGCTCCGCCTCCGAGAGCTCAGTGACAGGATCCAGCGCGCCGAGCGAGGCGGAGGCCTGTTCGGCCGCGAGGAAAGGAGAATGCTGTACAGATGTTGGGCCGAAGAGTGTAGGGGGAGTGGCCGCGCCGTCGTGAGGAGGCGCAAAAGGGGAAGGCTGTGTCTGGGGAGACTGTCCTATGATACCTGTGTCCCTAGCCCCGTGTGGGGTGCCAGGAGCCTTCGATGGAGGCTGTTCCCCATCTCTGCGCTGGTACTCGCGATCTCTACGAGCATCGTCCTTCTCGCGCTTCTTGCGCTCCTTGCTGGAGATCCCAGCCTCTTGGACCGCATGATCTCCTGGGGGTGCGGGGAGCAGGCCGTATTCCGCTGCCCATGCAGCCACCTGATCGAAGGACGGCGCCTCTGTCGGTGCGTGGCCCTTGCCTAAGCGCACCCCCCCCGTGCTTCCGGAAAAGGAGCGAGGGCCCTTGTGGCCCGGCCCCGCGCCCCCATCATGCAGGGGCCTGTGCTGCCCCTGACCTTTGGCTGGGCCGACCTTCGCATGTTGGTGACCTGCTGCCCGAGTCGGAAAACAGTTGGGACATGAGACGTCCATAGTGGTATTGGCCCGGCCACATTGCAGGCAATACCAGAACTCGGGAGGGGCGCTGCCTTTCTGGTGCACTGGCTGCTGGGGTGGAGGAAAAAAGTCCATGGGAAGGCGCGTGGCATAAAGAGACGGTGAGGGAGGAGCAGCCAAACGCTGGGTGGGAGAAGTAGCCATACCGTGCTGCTGCAGCCCAGATGTTGGCGAGAGAGGTGGCGCGTGCGGAGGGGGTAGGGTAGGAGGAACAGCGCCTTGCTGGGGGATACCCTGGAAGGAGTGGTGCTGCGAAAGCATCATCGCAGCCTTGTGCACCCTTAAAAGAGTGCGGGCGTTAGCGCGCTGCTTGCGCGCTCTGCGATGAGGAGCGGGCTCGTCGCGAGGCCGCTGGGGATAGGAAGGAGGAGAGTAGGCAGGCGTCGCGCCTGGCAGATGGCGGCCCGATAGGACGTCGCGGCGGGGATCGGCGCGGAACCGGTTGTGCAACCGCTCGAGCCAAACCTGAGAAGGAGGGGGAGGAGGAGGGGGAGGAGGAGGGGGGGGATGAGGAGGAGGAGGAGGAGGAGGAGGAGGAGGAGGAGGAGTTGGAGTTGGAGTTGGAGGAGGAGGAGGAGGAGGAGGAGGAGGAGGAGGAGGAGGAGGAGGAGGAGGAGGACGAGGAGGAGGACGAGGAGTATGGAAATGGATGAGGAGTCGGAACGATGATGGACGAGGTGGAAGAGGAAACAGCTTTGGCTTGGTCATCCGAGGGGCTCGCATTCTTGTGGCGCATCCTTACTCGGCGGCGAACGACGGGGCCAATGAGAGGGAGAGGGCCTCCTCAAGGAGGAGGAGGAGGAGGATGAGGAGGAGCGGGAGGAGTAGGAGGAGGGGAAGGCGGTGGGACTTCTCAGAGATTGCCTGCGTCTTCGGAGAGGTCTCAGGCGACTTTTCCGAAGGCCAGGGGAGTTCTGAGCCTCCTGGGAAGGCCCGTCCCTCCCCCCGCTCGCTGAAGGGTAGGATCGATGTGACCCATTCCCAGCCCGACTCGATGCCGGCCAACCCTAGCACCCTCAATCACTCTCGATGGCTGGCCCCGCTCGAACAGCTTCGGCCTGGCCCTCCAAGGGGCCAGCACTCTTCTCGCGCATCCCCACTATCAGTTTTGACTGTGCAGTGGAAACTCATGCCAAGAAACACGCTGCTTGCCTCCCCGGTGCCCTGGGTCTCCTGGGTCTGATGGTTTTGCTATGGACAGCGTGACGTTTCCACACCAAAAACCAATGGACGTCCTGGCGTTTCAGGGTTGGGTCTCTTGTGGCAGATTTCTCGTGGTCGAGCCCCTACTGTAGGACCGATGTGGCCCATTCCCAGCCCAGACATGCGACGTCCTCATTTTTTCAATTCGGGGTCCCTGGAAGTCCCGACCCTTTCCCTGGGAGTGGTTTTTCATCCTGAATCCTTCTGTGACGGTCCCGAGGCCTGGCGAGGGCCCCCCGAGGCCGGAAACGGCCAACACATTCCCGTCCGGATTTCTTCACGACGCAAACGCAATCATGTCTGGGACTGTAAGAACGACGTGGCCCCTTCCGAACCCGACCCGATGCCGGCCGACCCCGCCAGGGCTGGCCGGACCGCACAGTGCCGGGCCCCGCCCCAGCGCGAGCGGGGGCCTCCGCGGCCGCGCCGCGCTGCAGGCGCCCGGGC
>CAUYUJ010017171.1:1563831-1568831 GCA_963575745.1 Prorocentrum cordatum | reverse complement strand
GAGGGCCTCGAGACAGAGGCGAGGTCCTCGGTACGCCTGTCCAAATGGTGGACTAGCGTAGTGCGGGACCCTGTACGCTGACGTCCGTCCCCCTTGAAGGGTGACTGGAGGGGCTGGCGCGACCCCAGGGCTGGAGCCGCTAGGGCCGCGCCCCGAGAGGTCAGGGGAGCCGCTTCCTCTCGCTCAGCAACGAAGGAAGCGTGGGTGGGGCACGAGGGCCTGTCTGGTTTAGTACCCTGCGGGGGGGCTGGAGCCGCCCCCGCGGGCTGCCGGCGGTGGGGAGGCGGAGTGGTTTGCTCGGTGGGACCAGTCGTGATGCCGTGCAAGGCCGCTGAGGTCGGTCGCGTAGAAAGTTTGCGTCTCGGTGGGGCGGCATGGTCGGCAGCGTGTGGTATCGGCGGTGCGTCCTCAATGCCACTCGTTCCTCGGGGGTCGCCCAGGTCATGGTCGGCGTCTTGGCGGTGGCCGATATCATCGTATGTGGGCGTTATCGCTCTTGGGGACGGAGTCGCAGTAGGGGTCGAGAGGTTTCCCGACGGGACGGGATTTTCGCTGGCTGGTCCGTCGTCCAAAGCGTCCGATCCCCCACCGAAGCTGAACAGGTCATCGTCCTGCTCATCAGCGTCTTGAGAAGGAACGGCGTTGTCGTGTGGGTGCGCTGCCGCACTCAGTGGCGGAGTCGGGGGCGCCGTGCGGGTACCCGACGGGGCAAGGTTGGCGCTGGCTGGCCCGTCGCCTAGGAAGTCCAGGCCTCCACCAAAGCCGAACGGGTCGTCCTCCTGTTCGTCGAATAACACCCGTTGGGCCTCGGCCCAGAGCTCGTCGGGGTCTTGTGGGATGTCTGGTCCAGCCGCGGGTGGTGCCTGGTCAGACAGCAGGGGGTTTGGTTCGATTTTGTTTAGTTCCGCAGCTGTAAACCCAGCCCTGCGGTGTGGGAGGGAGAGTGTACGATGTCTACGCTCGTAGATGGCGACAGCGACTCCGTGAAGCACGGTCGCTTGGCGATGTCGTGATTTGGCAGCTTCGACGATGTCGTCTGGAAGGTTATGAGTACGTGCCGCCGCTGTGGCGAGGGCGTCAGCCTGACGATTGAACTCCTCCGCGATGGGCCCGATGAGCCCGAGGTCGATGCCCATGTCGCCCTGGTGGCTAGCGACTTTCTCGACGCGGAACATGTTTGGCTTGGTCATGACGCATCGGTAGACCTTTTCCCAGAGCTCCACGTGCGTGCCCTGCGGTGGTGAGTGTCCGTCGATGATCCTTTGGAAACCGTCAACCACCGCCTGGTTGTCCACGAAGACGTGTACAGGCCGTTCGGCACATGCCGTGAGGTGGACAATGGCGAGGGTCTCCGCAAGCTGTGCGTTCTGCGTGATGCCGTGAACGCGCGCACTGTAGTTCATGCGGTGGTCGATGCCGTAGTAGACGCCGTAGCCCGCTCGTGCTAGCAATGGATGGCTTGGTTGGTGCATGCACCGTCCGTGGCAGCGTAGACCCATGTCCAACCAGTGTCGTGGTCAAGGTAGGTGGTGTAGGAGTCCTGGGCTGAAGCCGCATGATCTCCCTCAGGTGGGGGCCGCGGTATGGGCTGAGGTAGCGGGTCCCTCGCGAGGTCGGCCTGCAGGTCGAGGAGGGCTGGGTCTTCATCGAAGAGCCCGCAGTGTCTTGTGTGCGGTGGAAGGCGGGCCCACTGCTCGTCACTGATGAGGGTGGTAAGAGGGACTCTTTCTCGGGCCCAGCACTTGCAGTCGCGAACAGTGTGCTCCTGAGTTTCCTCTTCCTCGTCGCAGTAACGGCAGATGGGGCTGGGGTCAGCGGACGTGTTTTATCGAGATCGTCGCTGTTGGGTGTGGTCCCCGCCCGACAGGTAGTTGAGGAGGAGCGCCAGCTGCCATGCGTTGCATTTGGCTGCTCCTTTCGTGCGGGCGAGCCACGTGCTGGCGAAAAGGTCGAGGCCCTGTCTGACCGAAGCCAGGTGTCCAAGGTCATGACGCCGCGGCTTGATTTTTCTCAGAAAGGCTCTGCGTTGTGAGGCGCGCAGCATGTGAAGGAAGGCGTTTTGGGGAAGGTTCAGCCAGCTGATCTGACAGCCCCAGTCGTCGTACATGATGCCAAATGTGGGCCAGGTCCAACGGAGCTGCTGAAGCGTCTGGACAAGTCGTCCAACAGGTCCTCCCCCGAAAAGGGTCTGGACATGGTGTTGGAGATCCCTGACGAGACCACAAAGAGTGGCGTCGCGGTTGACCTGTCGCCGCAGACACAGGAAGACTTCACGCTGCATAATGGCGTCAATCTCCAGGGCGTGTCCTGGGACGCACACGGCCATGAGAGTCCAAAACTCGACCCACCTGTTTCCCTTGGGGCGGATAGCCGCTTTAAGGGCATGGTTGTAGGCAGTTTTGACGGGGCCTGATGGGGCTTGAATGTCAGTGCCCGTGGTACAGACGCTGGCAGCAAGGGAGCGGGCGTGCCGCGCCTTAATACGCATCGGCGATGGGAGCTTGCCAATGCGCGGCAGGCGACTAGTCGCCCTGCGAACACGGGCGTCAGCGGTGGCCGTGAGGTTAAGCGCGGCTGGAGCCGGCGCTGCCTCGGCGTTGATGTAACTTCCGACGAGCTTAATGGAGTCGACCACGCGTAAGGGCCGTTCCGCCAAAGTGAGCTGGGTAACGGCGGTGTGAAGCTCGTCAGTGAGCGCCCACCCCGCCACTTTTCCAGGATGAATGCGTTGACCCGAAAATCGATCAAACTTGGCGGTTTCATCAAGAGATTTCTGCAACTCGGCCGCGGCGTGGGTAGTGGAGTTGCTGTCGTCAACAAAGGTAGTGCTGAGTGATCGCGGAACGTATCGATGCTGTCTCTTGGTCCAAACACACATGAGCAGCTTAATGTCGTCCAGGGACCAAGAGCTTCCCTGGAGGTGACCGTTTGTCCTGGCCAGTTCCTTAGAGTACGCGCCGTTCATGCGGATGTAGCGTTTGTGGCGACTGTAGAAGTTTCTGCGGACAGTAACGATGTCTTGGGGGCACCCCGCGTGAAGCGCAAGGTTAAGGCATATGTCCGTGATGAGATAGTCGAAACACTTCTGTCGGTCCAGGGCAGCTCCAGCTAAGGGAAGGAGTAAGGCCCTGCGTGTTCGATGCGCAGGGCAAGAGAAGTGCTGACGTCCCCAATGGTAGCTTTGGGAACAGCGCCAAAACTCGTGGCGTGGGTCCATCCTTTCCGCCAGACCGTGAGGCTGCGGTAAGCTGGCGCTTCCCACGCATACATCCAAACGGAAAGCACCGAGAGAAGTCGTTGGTCCGTTGGGAGTTCGCCTCGGCCTTTCGGAGGCACGGGTTTGGCACATGAAGGAGGGGTTCTGGGATGGTGCCAGTGCGTTGCATAGCGCGTAAGACGCTGGCGAAGAGGCGAAGGATGTCGTCGGGTAACTCCTTAGCCTCCTTAGTAGTCCAGCCGTCCAGTCCCCCCGCACGGCGCGGTGAACGGGTGCGAATAAAGTGGATGAGTTGGTCGTCGGTGAGGTGGAAAGGGGTAGCTGGTGATGGCGTAGGCAGCTCCTGTCGGTACTCGTCGTAGAAGTCGGCCCACGTCGGCATGGCTTCGGAGTCATGTCCCGCACGTGCACGGTACCTGCCCAAGATGGGCTCCCAGGTGTCGACCATGAGCTTCAGCATGTCCTTGGTGTTAGCAACAATGGCGTTGGCAGGGAGGATGTCGGGGACTTGCGCAGGTGGTGGTTCACGAGTGTGGTCTTCGTCGCTGTCCGTGTCGGGCGAACTACCGTCGCTGGGCTGAAGCCGCCAGCTTCGGTGTCAGCGTCGCTGTCGTCCGTGCAAGCTTCGTCAGGTTTAAAGGCGTTGGTGTCGCAGTGGAGTTGCGTATCGTCAGGAGTGGTAGGCGTGCGGAGATACGCCGTGGGCGAGCTGTCAGCAGCCCGTGCGTATATGGCCGACTTTCGCCCGCTTGGCTCACGGACGCCCTCAGCCCATATCCTGATGCGTTCCGCTTTGGCACGGTTCGCGCGTCGCGCCAGCTCCAAGTCGAGGTGTTGGATCAAAACGTCAAGGTGCTCTCCGTGCGGCACTGGCTCGTCGGGGGACCAGGCCTCGGGGAAGTCTAGGAGAACCGTGGGGCGCAGCTTGTGGCATAAGAGGCGGGCCGCGGCCCTCGTGCAGTCGATGCGCTGCGCGAGGTACGGCGGGATGGCACGGCAATCCAAATGATGGTGCTGTCCGATGAAACGGAGCTCGCAGAGTTGCCGATGGAGCTTGCGCAGTCGGTTCATGTGTATCGTGGTAGCTCCGTAGGTGGGGAAGGCGCGGGGGACAACTGGTCGATCTTCGAACGTGGGCGTGAGCCCGTGCATGGTGGGGGGCTTCTTTTTTGGGTGGTCGGACGGTGGAGGTGGCAGGTCGCGCAGACGGGTGAGATGGTACTCATGACTGGCCTCGTTAGCCAGGGCGAACATGCGCTCCACGTCGTCTCTTGTGTCGGCCTGCTCCATGCGGTCCTGATATCGCTCAGCGATGAGGGTCCCTAGTGCCTGCAGCTCGTGACCCTCATGAGCTCCATCGTCGGGCGGATAGGGCGTGGGGGCAAGAAGACGTCGGGCCGTATGGTCGAGGCGACTGAGGTCAAGCGTGACCTGCAGGCCAACGTGAGACTTCGCAGGCAAGTCGCGAAGGTAACAGAAGTCGGCGACAAGGGATCGCGCCGCTTGGTTGGCAATGATATAGTCGATGCGCGAAGTGCGGGGGCACTTGGTGACGCGGTCCCAGTCAGGGATATTGCCGTAAGTGTGCATGGTGTGGTCTGGTGTGCCCTCAGCAACGTTGAACCATCCGTGCTGCAACATGTGCAGAAGGTGTGGATTGTCGTCAATGTTCGTATTGGCGTCCATGCAGATGAAGTAAGGGGCTGAGCCGACCCTAGCGGCGGCGCAGTCAGCGAGCCGAAAAAAGAGCTGTGCTGTCTCCTCCAGCAATCCCGTAGAGGCT